>PVHP010017624.1:0-34197 GCA_004024765.1 Zapus hudsonius | reverse complement strand
AAGCCAGCTTCCCCTGGCCAGAGTTTGGCACACCTTCCTGCCGCTGTTTGCAGTGCTGTGGCAGAGGTGATGTCCAGCCTTCTGCTCATGCCATCGTTTTCCCTGCCAGAATGGAGTCTCCCCTCGAGTCCATAAGCCAAATAAACCCATTCCTCTACAAGCCACTTTTGTTTGGGTTCTTTCTGCACAGCAACAAGAAAGCTGACTGCAACAGCAACCCTGCACAAGTTCTCAGGACACAGGCATTCAGAACACAGCAAGTCTCTCACACAAACTGCTTCTGGCACAGTCCTGACAAAGTTCTTTCTTGCCCTTGTAAGCCAACCTCACAGTCCATGGTTCTTACTACATTCAGGTCTTTCCAACTCTGACCAGAATTGTCCATCAAGCTATACTTACAGCACTGCAAGGTGTCTCTTAGGCTGAGATTTTGAATGCTTCCACATTCCTCCTGCATATCAGTTCCAAAATGCCAAAGCCACAGAATCAGGGTTCTAGCAGCAAAAGATGACCCTGCTATCTGGTACCAAATCTGTTGTAGTCAGCTTTCTAGTTGCTACACAGAAAGAACCCAAGCAAAAGTGGCTTGTGGAGGAATAGGTTTATTTAGCTTACAGACTCAAGGAGAGACTCCATCATGGCAGGGAAAATGATGGCATGAGCAGAGGGGTGGACATCACCTCCACCACAGCACTGCAAACAATGGCAGGAAGGTATGCCAAACATTGGCAAGGGGAAGCTGGCTGATAACCCCATTAGCCCACCCACAACAACATACCTCTAGTGAGGTTTAAATTCAAGAACTGCCATCAACTGGGGATCAATCACTCAGAACACATTAGTTTGTTGGGGACACCTGGATCAAACCAGTACAATATCTATATATCTATATATTGATATATCAATATATCTATATATCTATATCATCTATATCTATATTTATATCTATATCTACATATACATCTACATCTATATCTATAGTAAGTTCCAGGCCAGCCAGAGCTACATGGTAAGACCCAATCTTAAAAAAAAAAAATCCAGGCATGGAGGTACACACCTTTGATCCCAGCACTCAGGAAGCTGAAGTAGGTGGACTTTTATAAGTTTGAGGCCTACCTGGAACTACAGATTGAGTTCAAAGTCAGCCTGGGCTAAAGTGAGACCTTACCTAGGAAAAAAATCTAAAAATTTTACTGTCAGAGTGCATGCTTGTAATCCCAGCAATTAGGAGATGGAGGCAGGAGGATCAGGTGTTCAAGACCAGCTTCAGCCACATAGTGAGTTTAAGGCCAGCATTGGCTCCATAAGACCATGTATCAAGAAAGAAAAAAAAAAGGCTTGAGAGATGGCCCAGGGGTTAAAGGCACCTGCTTGCAAAGCCTGACAACCCAAGTTCAATGCTCCATTACACATATAAAGCCAGATGCACAAAGTGGTTCATGTGTCTGGTGTTCATTTGCAGTAGCAGCAGGACCTGGTGCGCCCATTCTCTCTATCTGCCTCTTTCTCCCTATCTCTCTCTTTCCCTCTAAAATAAATAAAATATTTTTAAAAATTAAAAATTAATAGAATGAATAAAGAAGCAAATAAGTTCTAAATGATGTTGGTATGGGATTGGAGTCTGCCATGTACAGAGACACAGCCTGAAATATCTCTGGAAGGTCACAGGGAGCACTTTAAGGTTTGAGGGCAGCAGAGTGCTTGAGAATTCTCTTGGGGATTGAGGCTGCTCTAACCTTCAGGACAACTTCTGTACAGATGGGGAATAATAGCCTCTTGGAGCCATTGTAGTGTGAGAATTGTGAGAATGAGGATGGCTGGCATAGATCATCATTACTCTGGTCACTGTTTGGAAGCCAATAAGAGGCCCTGCTCCTATCTTTGCAAAGGTAGAGACGTCCTTGTAGTTTCTTTGCAACTGCCGTGTGCAATCGGCTTGTGGATGGTGGCTTGAGTCTGTCACAGTCCCTGTGTGCAGTAGACTCTGTCATTATGTGAGAGAGGAACTTCCTTCACCAGGAAAACATGCTAAAGAAGGCCTAAGAACCAGGTGACTTGTGGATAGGCCTTCAGAATGGACAAAGGCTCTCTGGACAGACAAGCTGAGTAGTCTAGGGAAGAGAAGGAAGAAGTTTACGTTTTCATGAAAAGTTCCATCACATATTTGATTTTAGCAATGCATAGAGAATTTCCCCATTTTTATCAATTCATTATTTAAATGAGTAATAATGTAACACATCTCATACAATGTTATATTAATCAATGCTTTTTGATTGGAAACAAAAGAAGAGATAACTGAAGAATGAATTACCCAAAGGGTAGAGGAGGATCTACCCTGGGGTCTGGCTGTGACTAAATACTCGTTTTTCTCCAGCATAACACATGGGGGTTCATTAACACAGCCATAATCTTTTTATGGCTTTTTAAAAATCAACTTCTTAAAGTATTTCCAACAGAAAGTCCTTTGAGAAACAGACTTGCACCTCCTGGTTTCCCATCACTCTGCACCCATGAAATCATCACATGTAATTTTTAATCAAATATCAAAAAATACAATGAAAGATGCTATGTATGCCAGTTCCAGCTCTTCTTCCAATTTCTTTCTTCCAAGAATCATGCTTCCTTTTATCCTTTACATACATGGTTTTGTCTTTTTTTATTTTGGTGGGTAAAGTGTACTGTGTATGTAATGTGTGTTTCTTGTATATGTTCTATCTATATGTGTCAGATGCATGGGCATACATGGGCATGTGCAGAGGCCCAAGGAGGACATCAAGTCTCCTTCTCTGTCATTCTTCCACCTTATTTCCTTGAGACAAGGTCTCTCACTGACTTTGGAGCTCTCTGTTTTGGGGTTACATGAGCTGAAATAAGATGACTGAGCCATATACCCCATACATTGTGTGTGTGTGTGTGTGTGTGTGTGTGTGTGTGTATCATTTAATGACTTGTCTTTGTTCCAAATATTTTGATTATTTTAAAATTATTTTTATTTAGGGACTTTAATATATGGATATATTCCCATAGGGCTAACCTCTTAAGTCCCCTTCTCCCTTGCCCCCGTTCCACTGAGGGTCCTCCTCTGTGGGGTTATCAGCATTGACTGTAGGGTCACGAATGCACCAGTCACTTGTCCTATGAGGAGGACAATGCCTCAAAGAACACCTTCCCACCCTGTGGCTCCTACATTCTTTTCGCCTCCTCTTCTGCAATGTTCCTTGAGCCTCGGAGGGACATTTTGAGTTTGAGTTTCAGTCAGATTGGCTGTCAGATACATATAGTTCTTGGCTTTGTTAATTTTCAAATTTAATTAGATAACCTATTTGCTAATTTTTTGTTGGTTAGGTGTGTTATGCATAAGTCTCTCAATCTGTGGCTCAAATGGTGCCTTAAAATTGTGGAGACATTTCAAATTTTTAACGTGGTTCAGAGTTATCATACCATGTGACAGAAAGGGTTCCGAGGTCCAACTGAAAACTTGCAACCACTAGTGCCCATCATTTCAGATAGTTGTTTTGAGCTGAATAGTATAATAATAGTTACCATTTCCTTAGTAGTTCATGTCATTTAATATTTGTTTATAACAGGATGTCATGTAAAAACAGAAAGAAACCTTTATCTGTTTGTGAGTCATTCCACTCACATTCAAATTTGAGGAGGTATAGAAGATGAAATAATACAGTTAGACTCCCATGAATGATGTGCTCAATCTTGACCAGGAAGTGATAGGTCATCATGTGCCTCAGTGTCCCCAACTGTAAATGAAAGAGCATCAGAGCCCTAATGTGTTCTTCAGGTACAGCCAAGATTGGGCAGGCCATGCGGTAGATGTGTGCTGCAAACGGATGACAGAATGAACAGGGGTTATGGAGTAAAATGTGAAAGGCCTGGGCCCATAGGCTCCAGTGTTTGAACACTTGGTCCTCAGTTTGAACATTTGCCTCTGTTTGGGAAAGTTGTAGAACCTTTAGGTGTAGGGATTCTTGCTCAAAGTAGTGACTCATTGTGTGTGGGCTTTGAGGCTTTACAGCCCAGCTGCACTTCCTGTTCACTCTCTGCTTCCGGCCTGCCAATGTGAAAGCTGGCTGCCCACTCCTGCCACCAACCCACGACCGACACAGAACTTCCCTTTGAAACTAAAAGCTGAAAATAAACCTTTTCCTTCTGGAAGTTGCTTCTGGCCAGGTATTTATTCAAAGCAACAAGAAAATAACTAATACAATGGGGTAAGGGTACTAGTTTCTTAGCTAGAGTTTAAGTTTGATTTTACAAGATAGCGATGCAGTACCATCAATCTTTCTAAGTGATTTGTGTACAGTAGATAAGAGGCTGAACCTTCAAGTCAGTGTGAGGCATGAGAGGATTCAGAACAAGACATGTTTCAGCCAACAGAGGAAACAGCACCTGCAAAGAAAGGGAAACTCAGAAAGCAAGGCATGATCAAAGAACTTTGAGCAGTTTAGTAAAGCAGATGTGTGAACTACAGGAAGAGATGGTTAGAGGTGAAGGCAGAAGACAATAGCATATCTGTAACCATTAACTAATGAATAGTTTCAAAAGGGATAAAAGAGTGTGGGAAGGTACTTTTAACGGTGGAAGCCAAAATTAGAATATTGAAACTTAGGTGGTAAAAATATCCGAATCTTCAAGGAGACTAACCCACTATCCCATAGCTGTACCAAGGTGCCCTGTAACAGGAACACTTGCCAGGGTGGGTGTGAGGTATAGCTCCTCTTCTGTTTTTAAAGTGCCAGATCTGTGCCAATAACCTCTAAAGTTGGAAATTATGGATAGAGAGGACTCAGAATCCAGGTGAGTAAACTGAGGCTCCATCAAGTATGAATTCCATGGGGGTATTCTGCTGGTGAACTCAAAGCCAAAGAGAACAAAATGGCAGGTGGTTCTGGCCCTAAGGTCTGAGTTTAGCAAACATTCTTTTAGTCTACCTTTTAAGTGAGCCTCTCAAATGAGGGGCCCATAGAAGTGATGTGGGTTTGTTTGTTTGTTTTACATTTTGTTCTCACTGTCCATAATGTGTCTTGATTTCTTATTTCAGAGCACATGGATAACTTAGATCCATGCATACCTGCAGCAATGGAGAACTGATATGCCCAGAATTGTCCTGGGTTCCAGTCACACACTGCTGCTTCCCACTGTGGGGATTCAGAATTTTACACCCTTGAATTTTCATACCTGTGAAATGGTAATTAGAGCAACCACAGACCCCACCAACATTCAAAGCATAGAAACCAAACCTGGCTGTCTATACCTTCATAAGACAGTTTTCATAAGAGCTAATTACATAGCACAGTTTAAAAAACTACATGCAAATACAGCTTACCTGCTTGAAAATTACACAGTACTTTTCAAATTATTTTAATCAGCATTTACAAATCAAAGGAGTATAAAGCACGATAGATTTGGACAGCATAAAATGAAATAATAATAAATAGAAAATTAGTAAATTAAAAATAGTAATATAGTTAGGTAATACCATAGCTAGGAATTCTAGTTTCTGAAATGTGTAAATATGTGCTTCTGTGTGACTCGTGTGTGTGTGTGTGTGTGTGTGTGTGTGTGTGTGTGTGTGTGTGTGTTGGGTTCGTGGGGTATAAAATAAAGTAATTACAATATAAAATCTTATATAAAATTAAGTAACTTATAATATGATGCCCTAGATCAAATGTAGGTCCTACAATTTAAAGTAAAACCTTGGAATCCAAGTCCAGTTCTCTTGCTGACAGGAGATATTTGCCCAGTAAAGAGGAGAGGATTTGCTTTAAAGCCCTGAGTCCCCAATGAATATTAATTTCTAGTCACAGAATGAATGATGGAAATGACCAATTGAGAAGCAGAGGCATTCCTGGGAATTGGTGTCTGAATGGCAAAGAGTGATATGCCAGTGAAAAGCTAAGCGCTAATAACACCAGCTCAGCTGCCTCTCTGGGGAATGGCAAAATCAGAGGTCAAATCATGCTCCCAAGAACAGCAGATGAAGACTCATGGGTCCATAAATTTCTTCTTTCATGGGGCTTGTATGGTTCAGTTAAAAGGCATGGGTCAGGAATAAATGTGATATTTAGTAAACCCAGAGGTTAGGAGTGAAAGCACATTATTTTGTAGTTTTCTTAAAACATCCAGTTTAGACTTAGTGTGCCAATAGAAACTTCCTTGAGGAGATTAACCTTGTAGAAGCCTGTTCATTTGGAGTTGAACTGTATGATCTCTCAATTTTCATTCATTTTGTAAGCTGAGACAAAACTTTAGTAAGAGAGCTATTAGTGAATCTTGACCTGAAAACACAGAGGTTTAGAAGCTTCAACTGTAATTCATTAATACACTCATTTATATATTAAACAAAAATGTTTTATGCTCCTGCTATCATTCTGGCAACAGGGAAGGTGAGAAAAAGGAGTGAACAAGATGAATGTAAAGATACGGGGTTTGGGGAGGACTAAACACGGGAAGCTATAGGAACAGCAGCCACATGCATTGGGCAGGTGCTCATGGGAGACTTTCAAGGAAGTGACTTTTAAATTAAACCTTCTGTGTAATGATTAGGCACAAATTTAGTGAAATCTCAAGTTCAGGGATGGTAGTGTTGCAGGTATTGTGCAAGCATATTTGAAAGCCACAAATTGGGCGGGGAAAGGGTGGCAGAAGAAAAGAGACAGGGGAGAGAGGCTGAGATGACCGGGGTGGTTGGCATGATGGGACAGGTAAGAAGGGTGGAGCTGAAGAAGCCAAAAGGCAGCCTTGGCCTTAAAGCTAGCTGTGATGCTTTGTAGTTATTGTTGTTTTGACAGGATCTAAAATCACCTAGGAAATGCATGCCGGAGGGACTATCTGGATTAGGTTAATTCGCATGCAAAGACCCAGTTTAATTAACTGTGGGTGGCACCATCCCATGTGCTTGGGGCCCAGGCTATGTAAAAAGGAGAGAGCTGGCTAAGCAGCAGCATTGGTCCCTCTCTGCTTCCTAATGAAACCTAATGACAGGTGGAATGTGACCATCTGCCTCAAGGAAGAAATCCATCCTCTGTTAAAATGATCTTTGTCAGTTATTTTGTCCCAGCCATGAGAAACGTGACCAAAGATGCTCTCATTGTCCTGAGCAACCTTGAATTTATCCTAAGGGCCATAAAGAGCTCTGTGGAAGAACTCAAGCCAGATTTCGACAGAACTACTGACTCTCGCAGGGAGGGCGCCGAGAGCTGTGGGGTGTGTTCACGGTCTGTGATGAACACTGAGAAAATAGGAGATCCTCAGGTTGGATCTTGATGACACCTGCTTCCACTGGAGCCCAGCTGACAGGCCACGGCCAAGGGTCCACCTAGGCTTCCTCGTCCACTTCTTTATTCCCATCTCAAAACACACCTAACAACTGTCCCCAAATCAGAGTTTTGGCCATAATTACTAGTTTTGTTGAATCAACTGTGCTCCTGAAAATGGGCTGGATCAGCAGGGTTCACTGAGGTGCTTCAGCTGTAGATGTAGACTGTGGCTACTTTTTGAGGTGTGGATGCACCTGCTCTCTCTGCTTATTCATCCTGGACTCAGGCAGATGGCCATCAGCTACATGGCGGACACCCTTCCCAAGACAAGGGTGGAGAGCCAGGAAAGCAAATGGAAGCACATAAGACCCCTCAGAGAGTAGGCTCAACACAACCTATTACTTTCTCCTTATTATATGGCTGCCACTACATCCCCCATTTTTACTTGTGTGTGTGTGTGTGTGTGTGTGTGTGTGTGTGTGTGTGTGTGTGAGAGAGAGAGAGAGAGAGAGAGAGAGAGAGAGAGAGAGAGAGAGAGAGCATGGCATGCTTGTCCATATCAGAGCATAACTTCAAGGTGTCCATCCTCTCCTTCGACCTTCTCTTTGAGACATGGGCTCTCTTGTTTTGCTGCCAAGTATGCAAAACACTAGCCCACAGGCTTCCAGATTTTTCTGGCTCTGCTTCCCATTGCTGTAGTTGAGATCATGGAAGCCTGTGACACTTTGTCTTCAGCTTTACGGGAATGATAAGGAGAATCAAATTTGGGGTCAATAGACTTGCAAGCAAGGTTTTTAACTCCCTGGGCTCTCTCTGCAGCCCCTAAGCCTTTTTGTAGTAAAATACATATAATATAAAAAAATTATATTTAGAAATATACTAGCACAAGTATGTGGGGGGGTGGGAGGGTGTGTGTGTGTGTGTGTGTGTGTGTGTGTATGTGTGTGTGTGTGTGTGTGTGTGTGTGTGTGAGTGTTGCAGAGGGAGTTGAGCCAGGATCTCTCACTGCTGCAAATGAACTCTAGATGTGTATACCACTTTGCATCTGGCTTTAAATGGGTGCTAGGAAGTTGACTGAATCCAGGATGGCTGGCTTTGCCGGCAAGCATCTTTATCCACTAAGCAATACCCCCAGCCCCCAAATCTATCTTTTGATCATTTTAAGTGTACCTTTCTCTAGCTGGCTTATCTCATCACAAGGTATTTCGTCATCATACAAATTGTATCACGTGTCATGATTCTTTACTTCAAGGCCGAGTAATATTCCAAGTTATGTCCATACCACATTACCACATTATTAACATTTGAGGGGCTTCCACCTTTTGGCAGTCACAGAAAAATGCAGCTATGCACATGAAAGGACAAATATTTAAGTGCCTGATTTCACTTCTTTGGGACACTAGGGATTTGAAAAGTAGGTAAGATTTTTTTTTCTCAATACTTTCATACATGTATACAATACATTTTGATCCCACTCCCCCAGACCCATTAAAATTCTTCTTTTTCTAATCCTCCTTTCAGGCTTTTTTTTGACCCACGGAGCTAAGTTAGGGTCACTTGCATGATCATGAGTGTGAGTTTTATTTTACAGGAAAATGGGAAATCCACCAGTGCCATACCACAAAGGACATGACTTGCCCATGCCCAGTAATTCTCAGCTGTCACTAAGCTACTCTGGGATGTGTGGAGTCTCATACACCACTCCCTTATCTGTGCTGAAATATAGAAAGGCGCAGTGTATAGGAAACCATATCTGTCATAAGCCCATGACTATAATAGAGATGTCATAGAGAGAGTGTGCACCATGCAGCCCCACTCTCCACCCTCCTGCTCTTGCAGTCTTTATTCCGAGGAGGGACTGGTTAGACATCATATTAAGGACTGAAAACACACTTGTCACTTATTCTTGGTAACTGCTGGCTATGTCTCTCTATACTAACCTCTGCCCTTTGTGTTCGAGGCTGCAGGAGTGCCGATCTATGGGGATAAACATAGATGTTTAGAAGACAGTCTGACACACAATCCAATTAGCATAATCACAGTATTGGGATTCTCCTGAGGGCCCAAGTCATGGAAGCAGTTTTAAGGGCATATTTATTACTGAAAAGCTGAAAGAGAAAGTGGGTGGAAGGGACACAGCTGGCAAGATAAGTTCCCCCACCAATCAATTTTGCCTCAAGTGAGCCCTGGTTAAGCCCCTCTCAGTCCACTTACTGGTATCAACTGTGGGTGCACAGATACAGGTAAAAAGCTGGTTAGAACCTCCAGTGACCTTTATGATGAAAATCCTAGAGAGGCCTAGGAATAATGTAGAGAGATAAAAATTGTGCATGGCTGAGGTTAGAGGAAGAGCTTGTGTGCCTAATTATTGTAAGAATTAAGCAGGAATAAGTCAGCTGTGAATGTATGGCCACTGAGAACCTGTCAAGGTTAGTGTGAACCATTAGAGTCAGCTGAGCAAATCTATGCAGAAATTTCTTGATTCAAGCTTTGTCTTAAGTAGCGATTTTTCTCACTCCTAGTTTTAATAAGGAAATAGCCTAGGGTGGGGGATGCTGAAGTGATCACACTGCAGGGAATTAATTCTACTGAGCAGGACAAAGTGGCTTCTGGTCACTGTGTCACAGAAACATAATTTTTGTCTTCTCTCCTTTCTCCCTCAGCACCTCAGTGTGCACCTCAGATTCCACCAGGAATGACAACAGCAAGACATTGCTTTCTCTGTGGTTTGTGCACTTCTGGTTTCATTCAAATTACCCAATTCTTGGCAAGATACAGAGGCATAAATAAGACCTAAACAAAGCCTGAGAAAGACAAAAGGAGATACTAGGGAGGGAGTGGCAGGGTCTTACATGGACCATGAATTAATCAGTGCCACAAAACAAAGGCTTGTTTAATAACTCAATGACTGTTCTACCAACCGTGCATTTCATTGTCCCCAAATTTATAAATATGCTCACTATCAGCCAATTACAATCTCTCTCCACAGATTTTACTCTCTAATGGTCATACAATAAAATGTAATATATGTTCCTGTACAAAGCAATAAACAGGGAATACTCAGCAACACTGTCTTCCCGAGGAAGTCTCGAGTCTTCTGGGATACATATTCATTCACACAATGACGAGACACAAATCAACATGGTGGCGGAGCCCACTCAGGGTGAGTGATGGCTGTGGTTCCTAATGAAACCAAACCAGGAACGGCATTAGAAAGATTGATTGGAGATAAGTTAGCTCCCTGTGTTATCCAGTGTACCCCAGGCTGTAATGAAACTGCCAGGAGTTATTTATAGAGACAAAGAGTTAAGGGTGTAAGTTATGTCCAGCAGGCTATTCTTACAGTCAGACATGTGATTGGACCATCTCAATGAATGGACCAGCAGATCCCCAGTTCCACTGGGCTCCTCTCCCCCTGGTCGAGATGGTATGTTCTCCCAGGCATCTACACTAGGATAAAAAAAAAGGTAGGCTCTCAAGCAGAAGGAAAGGAGGTCACAGTCAGAAAATGTTGACTTTGTGCAGAAAAAGAGAAAATGTCAGAATCAACACTGAAAGAATGCTTTAAAAACAAAACTAACACACATGCACAAACCATGCATGTGTGCATGTTTTGTAAGTCAGGATACAAAGATATATGCTTATTTGTAATGTTTGATCTTGGCCTTTTCATGAGAGCTAGAAAGCAGGAAGACAAAAGAAGAAACAGTATTAATTGTATGCCCTCTGCGATAACCCTGAGGGAGACATTAAAATCCCCACTTAACATATTCAAAAATTAAGTAGTTTTTCTCAGGAAATGCTGCTAGAAATTTTGATATTGGTATAATTCAGTGTTGCAGAAGAAAATAAGTGGCACTTAAAAATAATTTTAAGGAAGAAGAATTTCATAAACAACCTATGTATCAAAGGCAAAGACAGAGTAACATGGTCATAAGGACCTGAGGAACAGGAACCAAGTAAAGCAGAGACCACCTCTAGGCTGAAAGGTTCATGGAGTGAACCCAGCCAAATGCCTAAAGCCAAAGATTTGGGATTAAGTAGTCCATATACTCAGTCTCTGAGGGCCCAGGTGGAGAGGGATAGAGAGTTTCAATGAGAAAGAAAATGGCTAGGATGTTGTCCTGTTCTTAAGTCCAGCTCTATATGATATATCTGTATTTATCTATACACACATATATTACATATATCCCTATCTCTATATATCTATATCTACATATCTATATCTATAATTTATCTATAGGCTTTATGGTGAATATGAAATAAAGGATGGAATTTGTTAGGTTCCAACATTCACAATGGAGGATCAAGATGGACAGTTTCTTGAATCTAAGACTTTATTGTAAAAGGGAGAGGGAGAAAGGGGTCAGAGAGAGATAGAAGAGAAAGACAGAGGGAAAGGAGAGATTGCATACATATGAATTTTTCAGATGGCAGCAAGAACTGTGGCCAACCCAATTCCACCATTAAGACGTGGGATGATGGCTGACACCCAGGCAGGAGATGAACCACCCCTAGCCTATCATACACTGCCAGTATTTGGCACACCTTCCTGCTGCTGTTTCCAGTGCTGTGGGGGAGGTGATGATCACCCCTCTGCTCATGCCGCCATTTTCCCTGCCAGAATGGAGTCTCCCCTCGAGTCCATAGGCCTAATAAACCCATTCCTCCACAAGCCGCTTTTGCTCGGGTTCTTTCTGCGCAGCAACCAGAAAGCTGACCGCAACAGATATCCATGGAATATTTCTGAAAGTTCCTATGCTACTTCATATGGGAAAAGTGAACCGAATCTTTTGTGGGGATAAAAAATGTAAATATATTAAGGATTTTGAAAAAAGAAATCCATCTATCTGGGTATTATCTGGGTAGATTTCATTGGGATCACAAGTATTCTTATAAAAGAGAGGGAAGAAGTCTGGGAGAAATGCATATACAGAGAATTCCATGAGATGATGGTGCTGAGAAAGATGGATCCACAAGCCAAGGCAAGCCAACAGTCCCCAGAAGTTGGAAGAAGCAAAAGACAGATTGTCTCCTTGGCATCTCTAAAAGGAGTGTGCAAGTCTACCAATACCTAGATTTCAACTACTATCTGTTGTCGACATCTTCATATTGCTGGCTGAACATCCACACCACACACAGTTTATGGAAGGAAGGGATTTATTTCAAGCTTATAGATGCAAGGGGAAGTTCCATCAGTAGTGGAGAAAGCTGTTTCCATATATTCAAGAAGAAAGAAACAATCAAGCAGCCAGCAAAAAAAAAAAAGCAAGCATGAACCAACAGGAAGCAGCAGGGACCACATCAGACCTCAGACCTCTCTGCCTACATTTGGGCTGGAAATCAGACCCCCCCAAAACATACCTTAGGGCTGAACCCCAGGATCCACCCCCAGTGACACCTCCTCCAGCCAGACTGCAGAATACCCAAGTTATAATAAAATACCCTAGTCTATGGGGGACATACATTCAAGCTACCACAGTATCCTCTAGATAGAAATGTTAAAAATTATTTTGTTTTATTTAAGTCACTTGGTCTGTAGTATTTAGGAAACCAATGTAAGAATTTTCTGAAGAAGATCCATTAGTTTGACCCTAGTTTGCTGAGCTTAAGGTTATTAAAGACACCATCTTGGAGCCAGGCATGGTGGTGTACACCTTTAATTCCAGCACTCAGGAGGCAGAAGTAGGAAGATTGCTGTGAATTCATGGCCAGTTTAGGTGTGAGCTCCAAGTCAGCCTGGGCTGAAAGTGAGACCTTATCTCAACAATGACAACTTCAACAACAACAGCAACAACAATCCCTTATTGGTGTTAGAAACAGTATTCAATGATTATTCCTTTAGAATCTAATTTTAAAATCTTTACCTTTTGGAAAGTTTTGACCACAATGAAAGTTACAAGAAAGGAGTAGAGGTTTCTTATATACCCATACACATGGATAGCCATTATCAACTTCCCTGCTTTATTCATCCATCTCCCACAATACCCTTGGCAATTACTCATCTTTTTACCATGTTCATACATGTGCCTTTTACAGAACATCATGTAGTAGATTAGCTCATCTGTAAAATCTTCAGATGAGCATGTTGCTTAGTAATATATGTTTAAGTTTCCTCATGTCATTTCAGGAATTGACAATTTCTTTTTAGAAGTGAAAATATTCCACTGTCTGAATATAACGCAGCTTATATATCTATTTATCGATAGAAAGACATTTTGTTGCTTCTCAGTTTTGGCAATCCAGAATACTGTTCTATAGACATCTGTATAAATTATTTTGTATGGCCATATTTTCAATTATTTTGGAGAAATAGCAAGGAGTAGAATTGCTGGATCATATGGTAATAATATGTATAGTTGTGTCAAAGACTGTTGGTGGGATGGAGAGATTTCTCACTGATTAAGGTACTTGCATTCAAAGTTTAGTGACCTGGGTCTAGTCCCCAGCTGCAAAAAGTGGCTCATGCATACTGAGTTCATTTGTAGTAGCTGGAGGCCATGGCACACCCATTCATTTTCTCTCTCTCTCTCTCTCTCTCTCTCTCTCTCTCTCTGCTTGTAAATAAATAAATAAACAGCCGGGCGTGGTGGCACACACCTTTAATCCCAGCACTCTGGAGGCAGAGGTAGGAGGATCACCATGAGTTCAAGGCCACCCTGAGACTACACAGTGAATTCCAGGTCAGCCTGGGCTAGAGCGAGACCCTACCTCGAAAAACCAAAATAAATAAATAAATAAAATAAAAATATCAGCTCTTCCCCCACATGGCAATGGAGTAGAAGGACTGCTGACCCAGGCCTCTGTGAGGTATGGCCTGTACCCCTGCCCCAGCTGATGGCTGGGGTAGGGGGGCAGGCTTCAGGCTTTTTCTCTCATGAACCTCTCCTTCTTATAATAGGAGCTTTGTTATCTTTTCTTTGGCTGCTTATTTAAACTCTCTGAAATGTGTTCTCCCCACACTGGTGGCAGGGGAACTCTGTAACTTCCCACATGATGACTGGGAAATTTCCCCATCCAACTCCCCTTTTCCCTGATTTACTAAATTAGAATAAATGTGTAATTAAAATTAAAATATATATATATATATATATATATATATATATATATATATATATATATATATATCATAAAGAAGCTATGGAGCCGCCTTCTCCATGGCTGGAGCATATGCCTTCTTACCAGCAAGGACTGAAAATTCCCGTTGTTCCAAGTCACACACAGAAGTTTATGATGTCAGAATTCTGGATTTGGGCCATTCGGAATACTTAATGGCATCTCACTGTTGTTTATATACTTACATTTCTCTGATGGCTTGATTTGGACCATCTTTGTATGTGATTTTTGCTATCCATCCATATTTAGTGAAGTGTTTATTCAGATTTTCAGTCTAATTTTTCATTGAGTAATTCATTTTATTAGCTGGATGTTATGGGTTCTTTATAATATTTTGGCTAGCAGCCCTTTATTGGAAATATCATTCACAGATATTTTCTCTCTACCAAGTGATGGGCATTTTCATTCTCTTGACTGCTCTTTTCAAGGGGGAAATCATAATTTTTGTGAAGTCCACCTCATAATTCTTTCACAGATCATATCTTTATTGACATATCTAAAATGTTTTCTTACCCATGACCATCTACAATTCTTATAGTAGGTCTATGGCTCTACATTTGGTTCAAGATTCATTCCAAGTCAATCTTTGCGAAGGCTACATTATAACAGGGGAGCTGGGGATTAGAACTTAAAAGAGTACCCAGCTACTTACAATTCACCTCAGAATTTAAGAAGTACCCGAATTCTTGTCTATAAAATTAAAGAATTCAAATTATAGACCACCAGAGAATAAGGTATAGTGGGAGACCTGGTTACAGATATCTTCAACCACTAGTGTGGGGAGAGCACATGGGAGAGGGTTTAGCAAAACCTACGCTGTTCACCTAAACAAGCAGAAGAAAGAAAGATCACCAGAAGGAAAAGTTCATGTGGGGAACCTTACCCGGGCCCTGGAGATTCAAAGGTCCTTATGCTAGGCCATGTGGGGGAGAGAGCTGAATTTCCTGTTTCAGTCAATTATATGACCTAAGTCAGGTTAGTCAGAGAGACAGACAGCTGGTTGGTCCATACCTGATCAATCAGTTTCAGGCTCAGGTTTTGAACTCTAGTTAGAGACACCTCCCACTCAAGGGGAGGGGGGTCAGACAAGTTAACTGTCACAATATCAGGTTTAGATTCCCTTGTTTGTACTTGCTAGCTCACTTAGAGTCAAAGCCCAGCCAGTAGAATGGACAAAGATGTAGTGGCTGACAAAGTCAAGAACAGAGCTGGGGGTCGGGGTCTTGCCACAAGATAGTCTCTGCAACAGGTGAGAACCTTGACCTCACTTCCTAGAGCAGTGGGTTGTAAATATTATGGCATTTCATCTTCATTGGGAAATGTTTTTTTTAATTACAAATATCAAGTGTACATATATATAGATACATGTGTATACTAAATACATCTGCTTTTGTACAAAGTAACTATAAATTCTACTATCTTGAGCAGATTCAGTATAGAATAAGTGATGTCTACAATAGAAATAAAATAAAAATCACTATAAAATAATTTTAAATGTACTTACTATTCTCACCAGAATCTCTGATTATGGCACTAAAAACTATTTTTGTAAAAGTGCTCATCACAGAAATTATAAAGGACCTTAAAATGTGAAAATCATATCGGATATGCTTTCAGTGGAATGCTGGGTAAAGCCTAGCAGAATCATTAGGGTTATTTGATCTTATAGAGAGCTTCATATCTTACTATTTTGATGAAGCTATTTCACACCTATGTAAATTGTAAGGAACCAATGATGATGCAAATTATTTTTGTCCATAGAAATGCAAATACATTTTCTCCAATAGAAATACAGTTGATTTACTTCTTATAGTAGAATACATTTTCTTGCTTTCCAAGAGATCAACTAGTTTTGCAAATTAAATGTAGCATTCCTGGTTGTAAATATATCTGCTTTTCAGATTTTCCTTTGAACTGGATTTATCATCTTATAGGTTTGCTCATTAATTATTTAACTAGATTCAATGAAATGTTGATTATATAAATTATATATGACACTCATAATGCTATACTCACTCTTACAGTTACCTTCTCATTGCAGGGATAAAGCACAGACCAAAAGCAGATGGTGGAAGGAAAGTTGTTTATTTTGGTTTTCAGTCTTTAGGGGAAGCTCCATGATGGCAGGGGAAAGGGTGACGTGATCAGAGGCTGAGCATCATCTCTTTGCCAATGTCAGGGGGAAACAGGAGCAGGAGAGTGAGCCAAGTTCTGGCAAGGGGAAGCTGGCTACAACAGCTCTAAGCCTGCCCCCAACAAAACACCTCATACAGCAAGGCTCCATTTCCAAAATTATCATAAGCTGGGGACCATGTATTCAAAACACATGACTTTATGGAGGACACATAACTCAAACCACCATACTCACAAGTGAAAACAAACACATGTCGTTTTAAATCTTGATTTAGTCTTTCATGATAGACCATTTTAAGTTAGTTTTGAAATTTGTTTTTAGTGGATGTTACAGCTATGTATCCCCATAAAGATAAGTTGGTCAAAAGTCTTTGATGTCTAAATTGGCTACTCTAGGCTGGAGATACAGTTCTGTGGAAAAGTGCTTGTCTGACATGTGGTCAGATACTGTTTAATTCTGTGTTTCACAAAAACAAACAAAACAAAAGAAATAAAAATCCTGCCTTTCTTAATGTTAAACAGTTACTATTATGAATTAATAAGAGCATATGGTATTTTAAGTACAATTGTGTGTATGTAAACACACACACAACCATAGATATTTGAATGTGTGTATATATTTCAAATGGCCTCACTAAACTTTTTATTTAAAAGATTAAATGGATTAAAATTGTTTCTCAGTTTTATAAATGCAGATAAGAAAATTAGCATAGTTTTCAAACTTAATTCATTTTTGAAGAAAAAATTATATAAAGCTGAGTGTATTTTCAGACATCAATTTTGAAATGCTCATTTCACAACACAACTTTCTTTCAAAACAGTTTGGATAGTGTCAATCATAATTAAGCCATCATCCTTAACTTGCAGGGACAGGTTAAATACATTATTTTTTTCAAAGCATATGCTAAGTAGTATAATTTAGACTCCTTCTTCTCATCTCAATAAGACAACAGTTTTGATAAAGAGAAATTATGTTATGGGCTAAACTGGGTCATCTCAGAAATTTAAAATGTATACATTTCCCGCCCCCCAGCCCAATGCCTCAGGAGAAATGTCTTCAAGGAGGTGATATCTTTAAGGAGATGACTAATTAATGGGTGTTGAGGTTTGCCCTAATCCAACATGCCTGGGGCCCTCACAAGAGCATGGAAGGACACCAGGGAGGCATCTGAACAGAGAGAAAGGACCAATGAAATGGTGGCCCTTTTTCTGAAGCCAAGGAAAGATGGTGGGGGTTAAATCAACTTTCTAATACCTGGACATTGGACTTCAGTCAATGAAGTCCTAAAACTATGACAAAATACAAAATTTTATTACACAATATGCCCAGGATCTGACATTGTGTTATAGAGCACCAGCAAATTGACACACATATATCCACTTTGAACTTTGCCAATATTTTCAATTATTTGCTATTGCAAGACCAATGGAAATGATCCATTTAATGCCAGTATCTCTCTTCAATACTAGAGGGATCATATTCTTTAGAATCATCCATATAATCTGTAAATCTCATTAAGAGGGTATCAACAAAATGCCACAACACATAAGCTATGATGTGCTGCAGTCTACTGAAAACCAGTTATGAATAAATTGCCAGTGTTAAAACCTCCAAGTTGTAGAATTTCTCCCCAACACACACACACTCCTTTTTTAAAATCTCTGATCTGGTGACTAAGCTACATTCTAGATGAGGACTCCAAACTGGCAGAATCAATCTATATAACAGATAATGCTCTGCTCAGCTCTTTGTTTTAAGAATAAAAACAAAATACGCCTAAAGCTCTGTACCTCACAGAAACATCTTTTGCACTCCTGGGAGTTTGTCCCTCTGCCTTAGACTCAAGTACCATAGACACTGTACATCCTTGAGGTGCGAGAGCCAGAGAGACACCATGTAAACCAGCTATACATAATGTTGGCTCTGGGAAACACAGGTGGAGGAAGGACTTGAATCAGGGATGCTGGTTAAGGGAGAAATGAAGAGAGTGGGAAATGCAGAACTTTTAGAAAGATAAAAAAGATAGTTTCCCAAAATATTAGAGGGTCATGTTGACTGGAGGCAGCTTATTTGTAGAGTGAGAAGGGAAAACATGTTGGGATTCAGGATTTAGGAGCATGGGAATGGGGTGAATAGTGAGGCTGTTAAAAAGAAATGTGGTAGAATCGAAATATTTGGACAAAATGATTTTCTTTTTATTCATGTTGAGCTTGAGGTACTCTGAGATTCACAGACAAAATAGTTCACAGGGGGCAGGATTTTTGGGTCTAGAGTTGATAAAGAAGGGCAAGACATGTTCTTTGGGTAACATGGGGTATAGAAGCAAGAGGATATCACGTAGTTTAACATCACAATGAAAACAAGCATAAGCTAAAATCATCGATATCCTAATGTCCACTTACTCTTGTCCATAAACAAGGCAGAACTCTGCTATCACATAGGGTTTGGCAGCTCTGCAAATGGGTTTTCCTCATATTTCAGAAATCTAGAAATTCTATAAAAAGGAACGGTCTTGTCTCAAAGAAGAGGATTCCGTGTATGAATGGATTCTGTGTCCCAGCACTAAGTGATCTATGTATGAATGGATTCTGTTCCCTATAATAAGTGTTCCATGTATAAATGGGTTTTGTCTCAGCACTAGGTACTCCATGTATAGTTTCTGTGTCCCAGCAGTAAGTGATATATGTATGAATTTATTCTCTTCCCTATAATAAGTGGTCCATGTGTGAATGGTCTCTGTGTCCCTGCACTAAGTGGTCCATGTATTAATGGATTCTCGGCCCCTAAACTGAGTGTTCCGTGTATGAATGGTTTCTGTGTCCAAGAACTAAGTGATATATGAATGAATGGGTTCTGTTCCCTATAGTAAGTGTTCCATGTATGAATGGATTCTGGGCCCCTAAACTAAGCAATCCATGTATGCATGTTTTCTGTGCCCCTCCACTGAGTGATCCATGTATGAATGGGTTTTGTGCCCCTGTTCCCTCAGGGGAAGCTGGCTATAGAACTGCTCCTGGAAGGGAGCAATTACCATTCAGAATCCCTGGTGGAACTTGGTGAAAGTCAACCTGCCCCTTGTATTAAGAATCCATTGTGTATAACTTAGTGCGTTCACCACCATAGTGAAACAAAAGCCATGCGAATGAACAAAATGGTTGATGGAGGAAAACTTCTTAGGATTTTGAAATAAGGCATATTCTGTCTGGTTTCAACTGAGACACTCAGATAAAAAAAGATACTAAGCATTGTCACTTTCCAAAGCAAAATGACAGGCCACCTTGAAGATTCTAAAAGATGGCTTTCATGCACTAACCTAATATCTCTCTTGAGGTGTAACAGGAGTGAAATTGAAATACCATAGATGGAATTTCCTCAGAAGAAACTTTTTGGTTTCTTTTCACTTCCCCCTAAAGGGACAATGAAGGAAGCAAACTTTTCTTGATCCAAGAGGAAAAACCCTTTCCTAAGAATCCATTCATATACTTTTAATAGGAATTTCTTGAAGTTTGAGGGATACCCTGGACTAGTTTCAGACAAAGACCCTAGAAATCTAAAGACCAGAAGTAGCACCATTGGCCTGAGACACCAGGGTGGAGCAAAAAATGAAATCGCACAGGACGTTAGTTACACTCCCACCAAGAGTAAGAACAGGGTACCTGAGTGTTTCTGAAAAGTGGGTACATGGGGAAAAGTCATCATGCCTTGCAACAGTCTCAATTCTTCCAGACAGATGATATGTCTTTAGTCAAAGAAAATCAATAGCAATACATAAATAACATCTCAGGAAGTAGCCAGCTGGGCGGTGGGGGGAATAGACAGATAAAACTTGGAGGGGGGGTTGACTACAAATCGGAAGGTAGGGAAGAGGATAGCTTTCCCAAGGTACACTTTCCCTCTGAAGGAGGAACTTGCTGAGGAACAGAGGACACCTTAACCCCAAATGACATGTCAAGTTTTTATTGCTATTACTGGTCATGTTACCTATTCAAATGAGACCTTTATGACTAAAAGTAAACAGAAGACTTTCAGAGGAGGTGTGGGATTGGATCTGGATTTCTCCAGGAACAAACAAAGTCCAAAGAGAAAAGACATGAAAAGAACAGTGTGGGAAGGAAAGTTCTCATTTCTCACACTCTGTACAAAGCTATTCATTTGAGGCAGTATGTATGAGAGCACATGATAACATAAAATATTCCAGAAAGGAATCTCTCCAGGGCTTCAACATGTTAGGTGTGAACAGAAAGAAAATAACAGTGAAGAAAGTAGTGGGAAACCTGCATAATATCATGATATCAAATAAGTGTCTGCCTTTTCCTTCAAATGTAAAACACACACACACACACAAGCACACACACACAAACTTGAGGCAGTCCTAACACAGGCTAGAATGAACTGAACAAATAGAAGAGGTCTACAGAGTTTCCATCCACCTGTCTCCTTTCAAGATTGTAGGATGCTTATATGTGAACACATGAGGTTGTTCTTTGAAAGAACTGTGAATGGTGACCGTGGCTGTGGGTTTGCAGTGCCAATAACCTGCCGGAGCTGATGACATCTCAGCTGCGTATGGTTAATGCTTTCTGCTTTACATGATCCTTCCATCTCTGACCATCATGATCAGGGAAGTACAGAGACCACTCCAGACAGAATGGAGGACCAGTGTCTTTTCAGAACTGGGCAGTAACAGAACTAATGAAAATGGCCGGACAGCATTGATAAGACAGTAACATTCCTGTATCTGGTAGGCATTTTACAATTAAATTGCCATCTCCACGAGATGCTGTATGACTGGGCAATACCTTCATTTGCATGGTGTTTTACATTTAAAGAGTATGCACTCGTTGCACTTGAATTTTCTTCACTCGTTCCAAACACATCAACCCTTAATATTGTCACATCACTTGATAGTTCTGCCTCACTTATCAACTGCTAGGTACCCTGCAAACTTCAGCCTCTGATGGCATATCCATTCTTTGGTAAGTCCCTTGTACCATAACTGAAAACCTTCCAGCTCATTTGAATCAAAGAAGTAGAATGCTGTTTCCTATCATAGGAATGTTGAGGAAATCTGAAAAGGTGTAGTATTGTCCAACATGTAGAAGACACTCAATGAAGGATTACTAATTAATGGGCCTGTGATGGTTAGGTATTTTTGTCAACTTGATCTTTTTAATTATCTTGGGTGAGTCTCTAAGGATGTTTAGAGGAAGGCAGCCTCTCAGTTAGGGGTTAGGATATAAGGAAGCTCAGAGAAACTAGAAGTAATCTTTTCTTGTGTGAGCAGTGCAGGAAGGAACTTCCAGAGACTCAGGAAGTCATTGAGTCTGGGATAGGGTTGCAAGACTCCACCCTAAGGCTATATGAAAGAAGGAGAAAACTCCATTCTCTCTCCCCTGCCTGCCTCCCTTCCTGCCCCTCTGCTGGTGCTTGTCATGAATCTCTTCATTGGCATTGAAACAGAGCTTCCTCTGCCTTCCAGCCTGGACTGAAGACCAGCGGCTCCCCAGGAAGCCTTTCGGCCTTCAGTGCAGGATTGGGACTGCTGAGGTATCCAGCCAAATGGACTGAACAGTGTGACTGGTTCCTTGACTCTTGGGCTTGCAGACTGCTATTGTGGGACTGTCGTGAGCTATCCAATAGACCCCTTTTTGTTTACTATAGTTCTTTCTGTTGATTTAGAACCCTGACTAATACAATTATAAAAAGTCCCTCACCCCTGTGTCCAGTGGACAATAAGTAAGGGAAATATGTTGCAAGAACTTCAAGTCCTACCTTGAGGGTAGTCTTGTTAGCATCACGTGTCTCTATCTTATCAACTAAATGACATACTCCATTCAACCCTTCATGTTGATGAAGAAGACAAAATGCTTTTTTGCTCAATTCCTGCAGCACAAAAACAAGTGTCAGGCCTCTCCACAGCTAAAGCCATCCCAAATGGTTTTCCCCTTTCTTAATTGCAGTGATAAATGGCATATAAAGAGCTGAGGCTAAATGCCAAATGCATAAACCAGCTGGATAGCAGCACAAACATGAACCATTAGGCCCCTTTCTCTTATGCCCAGGGGAGCTTACCTGTCACTCTTTTTTCACTGGGAACCACAGTAAGCCTACTCTTTGATATGTTTGGTAAGTCAGCAAAGTAGCAGCAGGAAGGAATATTTATATTTGAAGTGTCCTGCATCTAAGCACTTCTATGACTGCTTTTAAATAGCAGCTTGCAGCATACAGACCAGTGGGAGTTGGTGTTTAAAAGCACAGCTAGTGAGAGGAATAGTATCTCAAAAAATCCCACCCTTTCTTAATGCTACCCAGATGTAAGGCATGCTGCTAAGCATGTCCATAAATTTCCAGCCCATGACCCCCACAAAATTCATATGAGGGCCATATTCTATTAGACTCTGGGAAAACCATAACCCTGAGAAACTGACACACTGTTAGAAGCCTAACCAAAGGGTTAGGCTGCCAACAATGAACAGTAGCAAGGCGGGACCTCAAAACCATTTACTATGGCCCCACATCCCATAACCCTGATGCTACAGTTGCCTACCTTGGTCTTTAGTAAACTCTGTGTGTATCTCTGTGTGTGATAATACTGTGGTAACTCAACCATCAACCAATACAGTGAAATTCTTCACTTTTTTTCTTTATTGTCCATAATGAGTTACATTGTTTAGTGGGCCAACCATGAGTTGTTATCCCCAATTCCCCATTGCCCCCCTTCCCCATCCCCAGTCAGCTGGATATCTTCCTCCATGGGCCATCTGTATCAGTCTTTGTGGTAGGGGACCATGAATTTTGTGAGGAAGCCTATGTTGTAAAATAGATTGAAATGGGACTTGTTGCTTTAGTCATAAAATTTGGGAAGAGTTGAGTCTGGCCTCCTCAACAGTCCTGAGTCCTCCTCATAGCATGAAGGTGAAGTGTCCTCCTGCTTAAAGGGAAGTGTCATTCAACCCAACCCCCAAATTTTATCACTGAGTAAGAGGAGTATCAGAGAGAGATTTAAAAGGGGACAACTGAAGAAAATTTTATAAAAGGTTTCCAGAAACCACTACCTTCGCTCTTATGTAGACACATCATTATATTGTGATTTTTTAAAAGTCACATTTACCCAGCTGTGCTTGGAGAAGAAAAATTGGAGTTTAGACCAGGTCTTCTGATCTCTGACTCTGCACCATCCCATATCCACATACCTGCATCTCAGACCTGTCTAGGATAAGGAAAGTTGTTCCTTATTAAAAGAAAATTCACATAGCTCCATAACTATTCTGTATGATTCTGAAATGCCGTGACTCTAGTACCCATCAGTTCATAACATTGATTAAACAGATATCATGCCATTGGCTCGTATCTAAGTCCAATTTTCACAGTTTAAACTCAGAACCTCAGTCCTGTGTCTGTACCTCTCCGTCTCCAATTCAGAGAGAAATAATTATATTTCCATAGATAATTTGTACTTGCTGTTCAGCAAGCTGCCCTTCCATGCAGCCTAGGGCAATGGTGTCTGAGGAAACAAGGGAGAAAGCAGAGTTTCCAGCTAACTAGGGAGTTGGCATAGCAAGAAGACAAAGAGAAGGCAAGTCAAGAGAAGGAGAGGAAGGAAGGATGAATCCCAAGTCCCTCCCTAGCCAGGTGGTTTCTAAATGTGTCGTCTGAGCACAGGAGGCTTGTGTCATCAAAGCTATTGGAAGCAACAAGGTTGTTGTGCAAGCCCACACCTCTGACATTTTATCCCATAGGCAAAGGCAGGATGAAATTTTAAAAGCTGTGACTTTTTAAATAAATGTGAATTGAGTCTCTTGGGTAGCAACTCAACAGCTATCCAGTTCTCCATCATTCTTTAAATCATTCACTTGACCATTCAATCCTTGCTTTTTTGTACCTACGTGCTTGGCCCTTATTGCTGTTGTATTAAGTTGCTGTTGGTTGAAATACAATAGAGGTTTCCGCTGAGTGCTTGCTGGGTGACATATATTATACTAAGCACTGAGCATGGGCAACCATATTTAATTCCCTGATTCTCATGACATCATTATCCCCATTTTAAGAATTAGAAACCCAGGGCTGGAGAGATGGCTCAGCAGTTAAGGCACTTGCCTCCAGTGCCTAAGGCCCCGAGTTCAATTCCCCAGTACCCACATATGCCAGACCCACAAGGTGGTGGCCCTGGTGTTCTCTCTCTCTCTCTCTCTCTCTCTCTCTCTCTCTCTCTCTCTCTCTCTCTCTCTTGCTCACTCTATCTCTCTCTCCTCATCATCTCTCTGCTTAAAATGAATAAATAAAATATTTTTTTAAAAAAAGAATTAGAAACCCAATGTCAAGAAGCTAGTGACTGGCTTCACCCATATCCAGGTCCATAGCTCAAGAAGTTCATCATTATGGTTGGCAGAAGCAGCACTTACCCCATGGACTATTTAGTTTAATCCGAAAAGAGCAATAGCTGATTCTGAAGTGGCCCCTTCCTTCCCCTGTGTTCACTTTTCATTATTGATGCATAACAAATTTCCACAGGATTAGCAACTTAAAATAATGCACACTTCTCATCTCATGGTCTCTTGTGGGTGAGGAGCCTGTCATGGTGTTTGTCTTCTGCTTAGAGTCTCCTAAGATGTGATCAAGGTGTTGATCAGGGTTCAAGTTAGCTAGATCTCCATGGTCCTTGAATATTCCATATTATAAACACAGCTAACTTGGGAATTCTTCAGCACCATGTGATTATTTTGGCAGAAATGACTGCTCTGATGATTATTTCTTTAGTACTCATTAGCAAAACTTTTGTGCATGGTCTAGTCTGTTCAGACTCATACTTTAAAACCCCATTTTTATAACATCATGCCACTTGCCTCATGTTTCAAGTCATAGCCCTCTCTGTGCAGTATTCTATAACCTACCTAACTTAGCACTTAACACCATATCTTGTAATAAGATGTGATGCATACATGTGTATATTCGTGTATGTGTGTACACATTTGAATAGTGATGGCAAAAAAGAAGTTATACATTGTTCAATTTGATAGCACATCAGCAAAATAACTAATAAAACTATTGTTCCTTGGTACATGTATCAGTTGGCTACTGCTGAGTAACAAACCATTCCAAAGCAGTAATAAGCTATTTCTCCATAATACTCTGGGTTGGAAAAACTTAAGCTGTGTTTAACTGGGTAGCTGGGTGTCTACTGATCTCAGCTAGGCTTGCTCGTGGATCTGTACTCAGCTGGTGGATTATCCGTTGATTAACTTTTCTCTCCCTCTTCCATCTTTCACTTGTAAGCACTGCTACCTCCTCATTAAAAAAAAAATCACATGGGGATGGAGAGATGGCTCAGCATTTAAGGCACTGGCTTGTACTTAAAGGCACATCCCAGGGTTTATTTACTTTGCAAATTCTGCCTATATGCTCAAATACAGGGTAATCCATACTCTTTTAGTTCCCAGCACCTACTTTGTTGTAATACTAACTTCTGACTATTTCTATGTTTGTATATTACTTCTGAGTTGTGAAGAAACCTATCTCAAAATAACATCAGTTAAGAAAAAAATGTTAAAGTGGTCATTAATTTGGTTCATAATTGAATGTAAAATACAAGCCTAAGCACTTTTATCTTTGCAAAATCTGTTAACAACTGTGGAGTCTTTGTCTGTTAGGGCATGGTGACATGCATACCAGTTTGCCCTGGAATTTTCTAGTTCACACATTTTGTCTTTAAGCAATTATACATAATGTCCACTTCGACTCTCAACTCTCATTCATGCCCTGGACCATGCAATAAAGTGTATGGCCATGTACTTAGTGACACCCCACTAAGATATTTGTAACTTCTTGGATAACACACTTTCAAAGACTAAGGTTCACTCTTCCTCATTCTTAGTTTGCCCCAGTCCTCAGCAAGGCCAAGTCTGGGGAATATCATCCACATGTTTTTTTCTACTGTCCTGTCCTTGCTTCCCTGGTCTTGGAAATGGGAAGGAAATAGAAAATGTATCCCTTAAATGGCTATTCACTTTTGCTTTTTCACTATGACTATTATTTCAGCCTAGATCTCTCTAAGCCTAGAACACAAGTTCTGTCTTTCTCATAGAGTATAATCCGACTTATATTTTGGGGATGATCCCAAGGGTTTTTTGGTTTGCACGTTTACTTCTGATTCTTCACTACTGGTTACAAACACAAATGCATATGGAGCCAGGATGGTGGCACACATCTTTAGTCCTAACACTCAGGAGGCAGAGGTAGGAGGAGCACCGTGACTTTAAGGCCATCCTGAGACTACATAGTGAATCCCAGGTCAGCCTATGCTAGAGCAAGACCCTACATCAAAAAACAAACAAACAAACAAAAAACAAAAACCCAAAAAAACAAAAAAACAAAAATGCATAGGGGTCAATGCAGAGCTGGCTATATGCAAAAATATGCTAAGGTTCTTATTTAATGCACTCAGTTTACTGTCTCCTCGTCCTTTTTTCCATTTGTCTTTCTGTGGTCTAAGATCCAGCACTATTCTTGAATGATGAGGGAGGCTATTTACCCTAGGGTTGTTCTCACTGCCTTACCTTCCCTGCCATGATGTAATGAACTCTCAAACTGTGATCCAAGAGAAACCATCAATTCCTTCCTTAAGCTGCTTTGTCTGGTATTGTGTCACGGTGATGAAAAAAGAAACTAATGTACACCCTAAAAAAAAAGATTTTCCACTTAGTGAGGGGGACCCCTTGTCTGGAACTTGGGATTCGGGGTGATAGGCACCGGATCCTGTACTCTTGGGCTCCCAAGACAAGTTGCACTATGGGAGCGATTGACGGGGAGGCTACTAAAAATAGAATCTAGGTAATCCAGAATTGTGTATATTTGTTAACCTACACTGATCTCACTCTCCGATGGAGATTGTGTTTGTATTTTTCAGGATGCAGTGAGAGAGCTGGGGCCCATCTAACCCTACCAACCGACCATAGGCCAATAGCTGAGATTTTGGCAAGAGAGGAGCCACCACAGTCATTCCCTGGAGGATCCAAATGGAACTCCGCAGAGAATGACGAGATGAACAAGGGGCCCACAGCCACAGCCATTAAATCAACACAGGATAAGCCAGTGAGACAGAAACCAACGATTTTAGACACAAAGACCCCTAAGCTCACAACTTTAAAGCAGCCTTAATACTCATCCACCATGACTCAGGGAACTGAGCGGAAAAGGGGGCAGAAAGATTGTGAGAGCCGTGGTGGGGGAGATTATCCAGAGGCATGGCCAGGAGAACCTGGCTGAATACTAGGCTATCCATGGTCCCCTGTCACAAGGACTGATCCAGACGACCCATGGAGGAGGTTATCCAGCAGAGTGGGGAGGGAAGGGCAGCAGGGAATTGGGGATAACAACTCATTGTTTGCCCACTAAATATTGTAACTCATTAGGGACAATAAAAAAAGAAAGAAATGTCCCTACCCTTCATCTATTTCCCCACTGACCTTCCCACCTAATTCAACTTACCATGGTCATTTGCTCTGACTGCCCACAAGTTGGCATTGTACCCATTGCTGCAGCATGTGCTGGCTGCCATTGCTGGCTGGCTTTTATGTCTATCTCCTCTCTCACTTCAGATTAATAATAATATCTTAATTTTATTTGAATAATATCTTCATCATTTTATATATGTGCATGTATATCTGTGTATAAAATGTAATTTTCAAAAACCCCTGTGAGATATTTATGTGCGCATTTATGTCTGTATGTGTGAGTATACTTGTACATGTATAGTTTTCCTATATTATACATATGAAGAAAATAAGACAAGAGCAGACTCTTTGAAAAGAATATGATTGAGATTTGAATCCTAATTCAAATTATACTAATAAAGAATGCTTGAAAAAAAATCCTGACGTTCCCTGAGTCTGTAAGTTGGAGGTTATGATACCCATTTCAAAGGTTGTTAGGAGGACATAAGGAAGTAATATAGAGAGAATATTAGCTACTGTTTGCAGTCTTCTCATGTATCAGACACTATGCTGAACATTTCACATGCCTCATTTCACTTTCTCTGTCTTAAGCGATACATTTTTATGTTGTGCTCCTGCGAGGACCAAATAAAACGAAGCAAATGTATGTAAAGTATTTAGCATGTTTGCTGGTATGTGGTGATTGTGCAGCAAGAGTGACCGGATATACTGGAGAGGCTGAGTGAGGATTGCTGCCCAGCAGGAGCAGGGAATGAGCAGAGTGAAGAAACAAAGGGACAGTGAGAGCGATGCCTGAAGTGTGGTTCCCACCTTGCCAGAGAGAACCTGTCCTGTGCACAACAGGGCCATGACCACCTGCTTGACAGACTATGTCTTTTAAGCAATGTTCTGTTTTACTTCTGCAAGTCAGAAGTCAGGTTCTATAGCAGTAAAACTCATTTCCCACAAGGAAAAAATATATATATATGATAGTATTATTGCCCTTAAAGTCAATATATATATATATAGATACACCACCATAGTCTATGAATTTATAATAGCAAACATGTTCAATTAACGCTTGATATTATCAGAAGAAGCTGGAACTTGTGCACGGGACTATGCTGATAAGTACCAGACCATGAAATTTCCTGAAATGCATGGCTATAGGGCAAGGCTATCCTTCTTAAATGAACTTGATTAGAAAATCTAGTAGAATTGAAATAGCCATAGTGGCTTCCGTCCCTACCTTTGAACGCACAAAAGGCAATTTTTGGGTTCTTCTACCTGGAAGACTTTTCCCCAAGGTAGTCACCTGTTCAACGCCCTCGCTCAGTTATGTGATCCAACTTGAGGCACAGGTGTCCCATCCAGCAGTCACTCCACCTGATATAACAACCTCCCACCTGCACCTGCTTTCTCTCCTCAGGCCTGCTGACCGTGCTTCATGGCATGTGTCATGACATGGCACTTTAAATGTCACTTCATTCCTTTAGTACTATAACTGCATCTACCTGTGTATTATTCAAACATTTATAATTTATGCACTTGTATGTTATCTGTCTCTTCACACACTGCATAAAAATGAGAAACTTCTGTGTTTTAGCTTCCAGTTACTAAAATTTATTTTCAAAGTGACAACCAAGGACTTAAGCAAAGAAATCCCCTCTGAGTCTGAGCCAAGCAGCACTTGTACAAGTCTCCCTGTGGAAGAGTAGGTCAAGCACCACTTCTGCCTGTGTCCCCAGTGGATCCAATTTCCTCCAGGGACTCCCACTTCCCGTTCCATGGGAAGGCAGAAGATCAAGCTACAACAGGTGCCTTTGAGAGGAAACCAGAATGTGACAAAGGAGTGGCATCCCAGAGAAAAGCCAGCACTACTCTAAAACACAACCTAACCCCATCATCATCCACTGTCCACCAAAGCCAGATGACAGCACTAGGAAGCCTCCCACAAAACAGATGATGATCACTCCACATTCCTGACCAGAACTAGAGGAATTTAGGAAGAGCACGCAGACCCCATTGAGAGATGAAGCGTCTTCCTTGCAGACACCACCCATTGTCATTGTGCTCCATGAGAAGGATCTTGGGCTTTAGGTAGAAGTGTTTGTACACATGTCTTTAAGAGGGAGCTCTGTGTGTGTTTTTTCCTTTCCCTGTAAATAACTGAGGTTAACAACTTAGTCACATTTATTGTGGACTTCGAGGTCTGAGATTCTGTCTTCATGGTTTTTAACTCTGGGATGGAGGAATCCTAAAGAGGCTTTTAATAGCTCTGTTTGATTTTTGGTTTCTGTTATATTTTTCTTCCTAGTCTCCATCGCTTTGTTGAGTTCCAGTTTCAAGTCTAGTTTTGTTTTTCTTAATGTTTCCTGGAATTCATTCTTGCATTTGGTTGTGTCCTCATTGAACCTAATCAGCTGGTTATTGAGCTCCTCCCATTGTTGGCTCACCCTCAGTTCACTTACTGCTCCTTTGAAGTCACTCTCATTTCCCTCAATTAAGTTAAGTCTGATGGCAAAGCTTGTATTATTGAGTTCCACTTCATTTATGTGTTTTTTTTTTTTACTCTTTCCAGCTCAGCAAATATCTTGGTCAGAGTCTCATTGCAATTATGTCCTGAGGCTATTTTACTCTCATTTTGGGATTGTAATTCTATTATCTCCCCTACATTTTCAGTGGCAACTTCCATTATGGGACTAGGTGGCTTTGGTGGGAAGCCCGTGTGTGTGTGTGTGTGTGTGTGTGTGTGTGTGTGTGTGTGTGTGTGTGTGTGTGTGTGTGTGTGTGTGTGTGTGTGTGTGTGTGTGTGTGTGTGTGTGTGTGTGTGTGTTGGGATCTTCCCATTTCTTGATAAAGGTCTGTTTTTCTTAATATGGGAGCCGATATAGGTCTTGCAGGATCTTCAGTAAGTGTTCTTGTGTGGTTCTGGTTGGGTTTGGATAGCGTTGTAACCGCAGGTGCATGAGTTGCAGAAGTTTTGGATGTGCCAGCAGTTCTGGGCTGGTGGCAGGTGCGTAAGATGTTGTGGAGGTCAGAGATCTTCTCTGGCTGTAGTCACCACTGTGTCTTGCCACTGGGACTCACGGGGATCCAGAGCAGTGCTACTTGCTCCTCTTCCCCTGCTGTATCACAGCTGGGTGGATTGTAGAGATCACCCTGATACCTTCCTGGCAGATGGTTGGGGTATGAACAAGGCACCCTGGGATGCCAGAAGTTGGGTTCAATATGTATCTGTGAGGTTTGTAGGGATACAGAAGTCTTATTTCTTCAGTGATTGTTTGGTGGTGGTTTGAGCTGGGTTGGCATGGTTTAGCACTAGTGAGGTGATAGATGGAGGTGACAAGTGTGTCTGCTACTCTGGGTGGGTGGCTGACACTTGACATGTGTTTGCTTTGGGCAGCAAAGAGTGGGTGCACAGGCTCCAAACACTTCATATCCCTCTACAATCAGTGCACTCCAGGCCCAAAAACACTGGGCCCTCACCAGTCCGGTTTCCCAGGCCTCACATACACTCATGTACCCAGAGAACAGACCCCAAACTTGCCCCTCTCTTCACTGGTCTGGAGCCCACAGGCCCAAGTACACTGGTGCCCCTAATGCTCTGGTTCCACGCCTGTAGGTTCCCTCACCAGACTGGTGTGCAGAGGCACCACTTGCGCTGGCATCCCAGAGACCTGATCCATGGGCCTACAGAGAGGCCACACCCATTTGACTCTCTCCAAATTAACAATGTTTATCTCCTTTAACTTATGCTGATCTCACTCTCCATTGGAGAGTCTGTTTGTATTTTTCAGAAGACAGCAAGAACTATGGACAGTCCAATTCCACCAATAGGACCTGAGATGATGGCTGACACCCAGGCAGGAGATGAACCACTCCTAGCTCTTCATCTAGGGCCCAGATGAAACCTCTGAGAAAGTGGTGAGATAAGCAAGAAAGCTCCCTCCACAGCAAGTCAGATAACCTGTGAAACGATAATGGAGACAGACACCAAGGATACCCAACATAGTCCAAAGCAGAAATCCAGAGATTCTTAAGAGCTCAACAGTAATAAAGCAAACTTAAAACTCACCCACCATGACTCAGGGAACTTCATGGAAGAGGGGCCAGAAAGATTGTAAGAGACCTGGTGGGAGAGATTATCCAGAGACATGGCCCCCCTCAGCAATAGCACACACACACACACACACACACACACACACACACACACACACACACAAACTGGCTACTGCTTACACAATTCATAGCCCTCCATCCCACGGAGAGGAGCTCCAGCAATCCCTTTAAGGGGGGCCTCCAGTGGATTGGGGGATGGGAGGAGGGAAATGGTAGTACCAACATAAGACTTGTTCATAGTGTTTCTACTTATTAACAATGAATAAATTAAAAAATGAAATCATGCAGAAATTTATGTTGTCTTATTCAGGATTATGATAAAACTTGTTCAGATTAATTTGCATAACAGAATATTTTAAATTTTAAGACACATATATGAATTTTAGAGGTGTAGAGACTCCATGAAACATTATGAAAAACTTCATTTTAAGGTAGGTGTGAATTTGTCTAAATCTTGTGCCTCAGGTAAGAGTTACTGAGAGTCTTTGTTGGTATAGGAGAGAAGTAAATTTTTTATCGAAAAATTATATCAAGTTTACAAATAAAATTAATTGCAGCAAAAAATATTGTTGAGTATTCAATGAAATGAAGGTATTAAAGGCTCAGGAATCATTCTGCTCTTCTGATTTTAAAATTGGAATAAAAGTTTATGCTTGTCATCTCCCTCCAAATCTGATATTCCTTGGTATTAATTGAACCAAATAAAACTATAAAAGCATGTGGAAAATAGCTCTGTATATAATGCTGTTTTAAGGTTAGAAAAAAATTGTTCATCTAGTTCCCACCACGATGTGACCTTGGATGGGTTATTGCCCCTTGTTTGACCTCATTTCCCTGCCTTACAATGAGGGATTGACCCAAGTGATTTCTAAAGTTCTAAGTTTCTATGACTTATTAAACTTTAATTTCTTATTTAGAGTGAGGTTATATATTGAAACTATGCTTCTCATGAAGAAAATGGCACTATTCCCTTTTGCAAACAGAAACACAATAGAGTATATAATGTATTATATAAATACAGAAAGACTTTGACTTTGATATCTTCAAACAGTTTAGCCACTCTGAATTACAGCCCTAGTGCTAATCACAAATTGCATAGGATTAGTTTTTGGTAGAATTTGCTGCTCAACTATAATAATCACTTCGATGCTGCTGACTGGCATGATTTCAGTAGACACTATTGGACTTGGGGGCTGGATTGCACTCTAGACTTCACTCTTTTGAAAAGCTATATGCAACTGATTTCCACATAGATCTCAATGAAAGCCTGCTGGGTTTTATGGAGGTCACGAGAAAACCCCTTGTAGTACATATGGGTTTACCATGGTCCCAGTCCTCTGTCTATCCTAGAATGTTGTATTTGAGAAGGAAACATGTATCAAAATATCTATTTCCCCCATTTCAAGTAGTACACCAACACTTTTTTCTTTCAATAGGTCAGCCAGAGAATATTTTCATTGGTGGTTTGTGAAATCAGTTATGGTCTCACTTTTAAAAATGTAATTGTAATTTGACTCATGTTAAACCTTAAAGATGCTAAATCTGAGTTTTCTTTTTTGTTTGTTTGTTTGTTTACCTCAAATGTCTCTGTGAGGCAGTGTTACTGTTAAATTCTTTTATCAACTTGATCAGATTTGGAATCAAGTTACACACAGACCTCTTGGACAAATCTGTGAAGATGTTTCCAGTAGGGATTGATGATGAGAGACAAACATCACCTGAGGAGGGTGGAACTATATAGAGAGTCCACCTTCTGATGGTCCAGTATAGAGAAAAGCTCTGAGAGAGCACAGAACCTTTTTCGTGGCTACCGGTGCTATTTGCTAGTCTATCTGCTGGTCTATCTGCAGGTGCTATCTGCAGATGCTATCTGCTGGTCTATCTGCAGGTGCTATCTACTGGTCTATCTGCAGGTGCTATCTACTGGTCTATCTGCAGGTGCTATCTACTGGTCTATCTGCAGGTGCTATCTGCAGGTCTATCTGCAGGTGCTATCTACTGGTCTATCTGCAGGTGCTATCTGCAGGTCTATCTGCATGTGCTATCTGCAGGTCTATCTGCATGTGCTATCTGCAGATGCTATCTGCAGGTCTATCTGCAGGTGCTATCTACTGGTCTATCT
>PVHP010017623.1:0-28152 GCA_004024765.1 Zapus hudsonius | reverse complement strand
ATAGAGTACTACTCAGTAGAGGTAGGAGGTTGTATCTGTTACCTTCCTGTTGCTGGAACAAAACTCCCAACCCAGAGCAGATAATGGAAACTGTTGTAGTCAGCTTCTCCTTCCTGCATGGAAAAGAACCTGACAAAAAGCAGCTTGTGGGGGAATGGATTTATTTTGGCTTACAGATTCTAGGGGAAGCTCCTTGATGGCAGGGAAAACGATGGCATGAACAGAGGGTGAACATCTCCTCCACCACAGCACTGGAAACAGCGGCAGGAAGGTGTGCCAAAAACTGGCAAGGGGAAGCTGGCTATAACCCCCATAGGCCTGCTCCCAATAACATACCTCCAACAAGGCTCCAATTCTAAAACTGCAATTAGCTGGGGATCAAGCATTCAGAACATATTATGTTTATGAGGGACATCTGAATCAAACCACCACAGAGGCAAAGCATTCATGATCAACTTAGAGTTTTGAGGTGGAGAGAGCATGGCATGAACAGACAGTGAAGTTACATCTTCACATCAGTAAGGAGGAAGTAACAAGAGTGAGGTTAATGTGGCCAGCAGAGCTGGTCTACAATATTCCATGGCCCACCCCCAAGTGACATATTTCCTCCAGCAAGGCTCCACCTCTCAAAAGCTACATAACCTTCTTAAAGTTTGAATACTTTGAAAATTTTGAAACTGGGGATTAAGTATTCAAACATATGTTATGGGGGACATTATACATTCAAACCTCTACAGAGACAGATGGACACCTAGAATAAAACAGAAGGTATGAGGGGTCCCTGGCTGTAACCATAGCCAACAGCCAGAAACCACAGGAAACAAACTGTTTCTACCTGCTCTATAGGTCTTGAGACAACCAATCTGCTGATTGGTCCTTATATCTAACCTAATTTAAATACATAAAAGCTATTCAGAGTCCATTTCAGCCAACAAAAATCCCTAGACATAGGTCTCTTCTTTGATAACCCATTTTATGGGTCACTTAATAAACTCTTTGCTTCACTCATTCTTTTAAAATTTTTATTTATTTGCGAGAGAGAGAGAGAGAGAGAGAGAGAGGAGAGAGGCAGGGAGAAAGAGAGCACAAAAGGCTTCCAGTTTCTGCAAGCAAGCTCCAGATGCATGGGCAACTGTGTATGTGGCTTTACATGGGTACAGGGGAATTGAACCTGAGTCATTAGGCTTTGCAGGCAAGTGCCTTAACCACTGAGCTATCTCTCCAGCCCTTTAAATTTTATTATATATTTTTACTTATATACTTACAGAGAGAGAGAGAAAGAGAGAAAGAGAGAAAGAGCCTTCACTCATTATTGTCCATTTATTTCATTCTTTATTGTTGTGAGACAAGCACCCAGCAAAGAAGAGTCTATAACATAGCAGTTGGGCAGAGTTTAAATTCCAGCCTTATTACTCCTTTAATCCCAGCACTTGGGAGGCAGAGGTAGGAGGATCGCTGTGAGTTCGAGGCCACCCTGAGACTACAGAGTGAATTCCAGGTCAGCCTGGGCTAGAGTGAGACCCTACCTTGAAAAACCAAAATAAATAAATAAATAATAAATAAATAAATAAATTCCAGCCTTATTATTTCCTAGGTGGCATGAACTGGGGAAAGTTACTTAAACTCTATGGTCCTGTATTTACTCACATATAAAACATGATAAATAAGGATAGCTGAGTGGGTGGTGGCATGTGCCTTAATGTCCATACTCCTGAGTCTGAGGCAAGAGAGTGTTGAGTTTCAAGCCAGCTTGGGCTAGAGAGCAAGACTGTGTCTCAAGAAAAAAGCATGCCTGACTGAGATGATTCTCTGAGTTAATAAGTCTTAGCCACACACTGCTGGGATAAATCTCCAAACCAGGCACAGTTATGGGAGGAAGGGATTTATTGAAGTTACAGATCCAGGTAAAGTTTCATAATGGCAGAAGAGGCTGGCTCCCCTTCACAGATTCAAACAGGGGGAGAATCTGTCACCAACACCATACACACACACACACACACACACACACACACACACACACACACACCAGCAAACAGGTTGGGGAAGGGGAAGGAAGAGAGAGATTTCTTTCCCTTTGAGCTTCCTTACATCTTGCCCCCTATGAGAGGGCCATCCACTCTGGAGGAAGGGCTCACTCTGGAGGAGGGACCTCCTCCTTTAGTTAATCCTTCCTGTAAGCAACCTCAGAGACTCACCCAAGATTACTGTGGATTACTAAAGAGGTCAAGTTGACAACAACGCTTAGCCATCACAATATTCATAAATGTGCTTAGGTTACATAATAAATGATGTAGAAGTTTTATCCAATAAATCAATAGAATGGTTTTCTTAGTACCATAAAACAAGTTATTCTGATGACATTCTTAGCTTTTGGGTTGGTAGAAGCTAAGATGTCTGTTTATACATTTGAAAAGGATTTACCTAATAGTCACAAGGATGTCATGTGACACACAGAAGTGGGCAATGAATGGTAATTGAAGGGGCTAAAGATAGCCCAAGTCATTTGGCTCCCAGTATGTACCACTTCAGCTCTCCATAATCACAGAAGTTCTAATCAGTCAAATAGCTTTGTAGAATGTGTATTATAGCTTCAGCTTTCGCCTCCCCACTCTGGGAACCTCAGTTCACATGATTCCCGAGTCCTTGTTTCTTCCTGCTGCACACTTCCAGTTCTAGCTGACACTTCCCAAGGTGCTTATAGTATACCTGTCATTCCACATCATCAGTGGATTGATCCCGCTTGTCAGTTTGCTACAGAGCAGCAATCCTTCTAGACACTTTCTCGATGTAATAAAAGTGTCAGGAAAATGACATCCTTCTAGCTTCAAGGATGGTAATTTTTAATCTGTTTAAGAAGGCAGCTTCAATCCTCACTGCTTTGTCTAGCTTGCCATAGCAAGGACCTTTAGAAATGATCCTGAAACTGTTTCAAGAACAGAAAAAATTAGAAAAGACGAATTCAAGTGTTTACATTTGCCATGCACAAATTGGGACTCTCCTAGAATTTTTTTTTTGTATACAGTGTTCTTGTTTCAGGTACATTTCTTGGATTTTTAATATTTTTAGAATGTTGGAATCTTGCATATTGCTTATGCTCATTTAAATTTTAATGTTGCTCTGTAGGCCCATGTAGCAGTTACCTTCTCATTGCTGGAACAAACACCTGGCCAGTAGCAGTTTATGGAAGGAAAGGGTTTATTCTGGCTTCCAGTTTCATCATGGCAGGAAAAGCATGGCAGGGCAGACAGCTGGGCATTGTGTCTTCACAGCAGCAGAGAAGAAACAGAATGAGTTGGCTACCACCTGAAAGTGGGGCAAAAACCTGACCCCAGTGACACACCTCCTCCATCAAGTCTCCACCTCCTAAAGGCTTCACCACCTGGGGAATCAAGTATGAAGTTTAACCACAAATACTTAAGGCTATGGTGAACATTCTACATTCACACCATACAGCCTGGAAGACATAAATATCTGGGTAAAGTTCTGGATGCTCTTTCTTCATAGATGACTTTGGTCTAGGAGTCAAGGTGCAGAACCTTTACCTAAGGCAATAGGAATGGCTTCCACCACAAAGATATGAAAAGGAAGCAATATCCCAGGTGCCAGAACAAAGGGCTAGAAATGACACTAGAATTAGGGACAAAAGTTTGTAGAATATGTAGAGAGAACAAAGAACCAAATTTGGGAAGATTTGGGGTTTCTTAGGCAAATGACATGCTTATCAGAACACCATGTAGAATTTCAGGCATTTCTTGATTAGAAAGGTATGAAGCATGGAGGGTAACAGCTACAGGGTCCAGGATGATGGTGGGTTGGTGCAAGTTTTCTTTGAATTTTCTTCTAAGCCTGACATGGTGATGGGGCTTTTTCCTCTGAGGGAGAAGGGGAGGCACTTCAACTTGAACATTTTACCTGAATACCTATTAGAGCATCAATTGATCCTGCTTTCTAAATTGTGTTCCCCACCATCTGTTTCAGTTCCAAAGGCCTTTGAATATTCACACACATGTGGAAGTTTTTTGGCATTCTCAGTTGGACATGGCCAGAATATTAGCATGTGGGTTATGGTCTTTGAGGTCAAGTCTCAATGCAAACCCTGCACAGTCTCGATTAATTGCCATTTTTTCTTTATGCCAGTGGAATAGTTTACTCACAACTTCAAAACTTCTTTTCCCATTCCTACCCTCTTCTAATTCATCTCTAGCCAAGATTAAATTTAGCCAAAGTGAATTTAGCCGAGTTTATTTCTGTTTAAATCAGCTTAAAGATTGTGCAGCCTCTGAACCAAAAGAAATTCATACAGCTCCACCCAGCAAAGTGGGTGGGCAGCATGCACAGACAGAAGAAGGAAGTGACCTAGAACATACTGTTCTGGCTGCTCATCGCTCTGGCAGTTGCCTTTTTTACCTGTGGTTTGATCAGTCGGCAGCATGGAATAGGTGAGCTACTTGTAAGAATGCACTTGGTTAGGTTGCAGTTTTTCCCAAAGGAACTCCAAACACAAAGACCAAACAGTTTAACTCTAGTTACTGGTGATATTTAGTCAGCAATAGGATTCTCTATATCTGTTTGACCATCAGACTCTCAGAAGCCATTTGATATTTATTTATTTAGTTATTTAGTGGTGTTAGGATCCAACCCAGGTCCCTGTGCTTACTAGACAAGTGCAAACTAGATGTACCACTGAGTGATCTCTCTAGCCCTATAGAAGCATTTATAGATAGGTCAAGGTATGGTGTGAACAAAAATAGCCAACCATTAGGACATTCTTGTAAGCTTCTTTGCTCTCTGTCTGAAACATTCTCTAAATTGTCACCTCCCTTCCTCTTGCCCCCTCACCTCATTCTGTAATCACTAACACAGCAGTGTCCCCAGAACAGTGATGTAGTATCCTAATGGTCCTCACAGGCCACACTATGCCACATCCTGTTCTCCTTCCTTCATCCTTCAGGCTAGTAGCTTGGTGGTCACACTAGAATGAGATCAGACTCTTCCACCTCAGTCCAAAGCAGCTTGGGAAAGTTTATAAACAAAATCACACAATAAAATAAAATAATGTGTGTGGTAGTTTGAATTAGATGTCCCCCATGGGCTCATGTGTTTTGAATGCTTGGTCTCCAGCTGGTGGCAGATTGGTAAGTGGAGCTTTGCTGGAGGAGGTGTGTGGTTGGGGGCAGGTTTAGGGGCATTCTAGCTAGCGTCCCCCTTGCCAGAGCTCAGCTCACTCTTGCTGTTTTTTTCCAGCCACTGTGGATAGATGTGATGTCCAGCTTTTGCTCTAATATCCTCTCCCTGCCACGCTGAAACTTCCCCTCAAGACCATAAGCCTAAATAAATCTTTTTGTCCCATCAGCTGCTTTTTGGTCAAGTGTTTTATCCCAGCAACATGAAGGTGATATTGATGACATTTGGACATTTGGTTCTGAAAAGTTTTGTTCAGTTCAGTTCAAAATCCTAATACTGGGTCTGTGAGAGTGTAGCTTTTTCCTCATTCTTCACTCTTTTCTCGGCCTCTACCTTTCTTCCTTTAAGAATCCCTGGGAAGGGCTTAGTCACTTAAGCCTGTAATCTCAGCCCTCAGGGAGGCTGAGGCAGGAGGATAACAAATTCAAGGTCGCCTGGACAACTTAGTGAGAACTTGTCTTAAGAAAAAAAAATATTTTAAGGGCTATTGATATATCTCAGTGATAAAGCTGTTGCCTAGTCTATGTAAAACTGCATTCTATCTCCACTTTTTAAGAGACATTCTCTGTTCAACCCTGTGATACCCTGCGGATGAAATTGACCTGTCACTCTTTTCTACTCACCCATGTGAATTAAGTCTTTTATGACTTTCCCCCATGGATCCCTGTGGAACATGAACCTGGTGGTCTCAGGCGCCACACTGTCAGCTTTTGTTTTCCTATTTCCCAGTTCCACTCCCTTCTTTTCTGCTCTCTCTTCTCTGAACCTACCAGAAAATCCATCTTCTTGCCTACACATGGAACATTCTCTCACATTCAGAGCCCTTCAGTTTCTCAGCTTCAAACACTTGCAGGTTTGACAAAGGATTTCCTCTGTGCAAAAGCAGCATTCTCCCTCAAGGGAATTCTGGCAAACTTAATTTCCCCAGTTCATTACACAAGAAAAACAGATTATGAAAGGTTCTGCTATGGCTGGAACTACTTAGTGTTATATTTTGGGCAAAAGAAATATTTCATCTTTACTTTTGTAATCTGGTTCATTTTTAGTTGATTTTGTCAAAAGTTTTAAACAGCACAACCTAGAATAAATTTTAAAGGCTCCTGAGACAGAGAAGTAATTCTCCCTTGACTCTAAATCTTGTTGATTTGATAATGTGTTATTTCTTTCTTCTTCTTCTTCTTTTTTTTTCTTTTTTTTTTTTTTTTTTTGGTTTTTCGAGGTAGGGTCTCGCTCTAGCCCAGGCTGACCTGGAATTCACTATGTAGTCTCAGGGTGGCCTTGAACTCAAGGTGATCCTCCTACCTCTGTCTCCCCAGTGCTGGGATTAAAGGTGTGAGCCACCACATCTGGCTACGCCACCACGCCCGGCTCTTTCTTCTTTTTTCTAAAAAATAATTTATTTATTTATTTATTTATTTATTTATTTATTTATTTATTTATTTATTTATTTATTTATTTATTGAGAGAGAGAGATACGGAGGGAGAGGATGGGCACAGCAGGGTTTCCAGCCACTGCAAATGAATTCCAGATACATGTGCCACTGTGTGGCATCTGGCTTCATGTGGGAACTGGGGAATTGAACCCGGGTCCTTAGGCTTTGTAGTCAAGCACTTTAATTGCTGAGCCATCTCTCCAGCCCTTTATCTCTCTCTCTCTCTCTCTCTCTCTCTCTCTCTCTCTCGTATCATACCTGGCTGATCCACAACTCAACTGAAGATGGCCTGGAAGGAACCAAAATTAGGATAATTAACTGATTTTTCTTTATTGCAATGCAAATCCAACCTGGCACATACCAAGCCCCATCCCTTGGAAAAGGAGGAGAAAGCAAAGGAGAAGGAGGAGGAGGAGGAAGAGGAGGAGGAGGAGGCAGAGCAAGGAAGAAAGGAGGAACGAGAATCAGGCAGCTACTCAATCACCGTTGCTACTTTTCCTTTGCCACAGACAGTATGAACCACTGGCGTCTCATGTCCCATTAAGAGTATTGCATGTCCTCTGCACATTTTAAAGTGCGATTTGGGCTGCGAAAGGAGATCTCCCATTAATGTAGCACACAGCCATCAGTGGTGCATACAGAGAGGCTTTCCCGAGAACAGAGGATGTTCTGTCTTTTGGTTTATTCCATTATTTCTCTTTCTTGTGGAATCATTTTGCTTTACTTAGTCTGTCAAAAAATAAAGAATGCTTTTTATTTCAAACGCTTGGGAATATATTTTCCTGGTCTGATATTAAATTCATTTCAGATGGGACTTGAAAGAATCATTTGTCCCAGACTTATGTGATAATAGAAGCAAAATGACCACGCCAAAAACATGTGCCTCACCTCTCTCTTTTTTCCATATGTTATAAATATTTAACATTGCTTTCATTCTCTGATATTGACACTGAATTTTGCACCACTGCCCTTTTTGGAAGGAAGGGGAATGAATACAAGTCTTGCTGCAGAATGACTCAGAACTTCCTCATGAACATGACCTCTGTGAGAAGTCTTATCAAAACCACCAGCCTTATTTGATGATCCACAGTAAAACCACTGCCTACATTACTTAAGGTTCTTCTTGATTTCTTTTTGTTCCAGGGTCATGGAGCAGTGCTTTCCTCATGACTAATTCCTTTATTCTCCTTGGGATGTTGAAAGTAGTCTGAATAGTTCAGGAATCCTTCTCCTTCCTTCTCATTTTTGTCTTTCTCCTAGTAAATAAAATAGATATAGCAAGCAATTGTTTTTACTTTATATCATATATTATATTTATTTGATAAATACATCGATGTAAAACTAGCTGCCATTTTATAATCTACTTTTATCAGAGAAATAGATGCTTTTCAAGATTCATAACTTGTAATAAAAAACAGTATCCCTGCCACACTCACCCCATCATCATTTTCAACCCCAGAAGAAGCATCGACTTGCTTTAAATTCCTAAAGCAGTCATACTATTAGTTCATTTGTTTGGTTGTTTCTTATTTCATGTCTTTTAAATATCTTCCTCCATGTTAGCCACTTTACACTTCCAAAGGCTTCTCTCTAAACTCGGTTTTCTGGCCTCTATCTTCCCAGTACAGTTGTATGATCCTTTTTGTTTGCACAACTCTTCAGTTTATATTATTATGACGATGTGATCATTCATGAGTGGGCTGCATGTTGTATAATGATCCTTTCCTTTAGAAGTTCCCCTAAGAGTAAGTTATCACCTTTCTCTTAGTTTATTTTTTAAGTCTGTCCTTTGTTACTTCTTAACTCATGATAGCAGCCTGTATCTCTTATATTATACCCATTTATCAGGTAAACTATTGGGTCTGCCTCATCCTTGCTGGCTTGCTTTCTGCAAACCACACCTTCTTTTATTCCGTTTGAGATAGATTGCTCTGATGCCTCTGTATTAAATACTTTTCTCAATACTGTAACAAAATGCCTGACAAAGCAATTTAAGGATTTATTCCAGCCCATAATTCACGGAACACCTGTCAATATTCTATTCTTATACTGATTAGTAACTTGGTTGGAAATTCCATTTATATTAGAAAATAATTTCTCCTAGGATTGTGAAAACATTGTTTTATCATCTAGCTTCTGGTATGAATTTGAATATTTTTGTGTTGTTGTTCACATCTGTTATATATAAACTATTTTCCTAGAAGATATTAGGAGCTTTTCATCATTCATGGTCTTCCAAGTTTCATGATAACTTTTCCTTTAACCGAAACATTTGCCATGCATGACACATGGTGGGCTCTTTTTATTTGAAAAGTAATAACCTTCATTGCAGAGTCAGCTGTAAGAGATGAGGAATTTTTTTATTGCTTAACTATCATCAGGTCACAGAGCATTTGGTACATTGTAAGTACTCAGGTAAAGATGAACAAATGCATTCATGACTAGATGAATAGGGGACCACTCTGATAACATTTCATTGCTAGTCTCTTCTCTCTTTTTCCCTTTCCTAGAACTCCTTTGATTTTCTAGTTTCCTTATGTTTTTTTCATTTCTGTTTTACCTTCCATAATTTTTTGGCTTTGTTATCTAAACATCTTATTACATTCTAATATCTGTGATGGTGTGCTTAAGTTTCCAGTATAACTCTTCGCATTCATTCCTCTTCTAAGATAGCACCTTGATGTTATACCCAGAAGCCATGGATTGTTCTTAGAAAAATCTCAGTGCCAGGGGTGGGATACCTTCAGCTAGTTAGTGGCCATGGGGGCCCCTGTGTCCCCCAAACATTGCAGGCTATTGCTAAGTCTCTTGGTTGGCCACCAGAACTAGCAGGTAAGACCCTGTTCCTGAAGACTACATGCTTGGGCTGCAGGTCACTGAGAAATTAAGCTGGAGCTGAGCTGGAAACCTCCTCTCTATTGACTAGCTGTCAGGATGCCAGAAAGACCTTTTCAGGCTGCCTGGGGGAGAATAGTCATCAACAGTCTTAACCGAAGTAGACCTTGCAAACTTTAAGGCTGGACAGCCAGGCCAAGTGTACCAACTGTGTAATGGTGATATGTCTGTTATGGAGAAAACCAACTGCTTTCTGATTGGGTTTGAGGCCCACTCCATGGGATGAAATTCCTGCCTGGTACTGAAACCTAATGAAAAACCTGTGGCTTAAGAGGTCCTAAACCCTAGGGGGGATACTACTAGTGTTGTCTGGCTAAATGGATGCATTATGCTCACCAAACTGCCTTCTAAATACTTACATTTATGCCCATATGTTAATGTTACTCTCACTTTTGGATAAACTTCTCTTTTCAGATGGCAGTGACCACTAGGGTGATATAAAACTCACCAAAATCCTGAGAAGAATCGACAGTGGAGTATCCAGCTCTGAATGAGACATCTCTATCCAAGGCTCAAGGAACAATGCAGAAGATGTGGTGGAAAGACTTTAAGAGCCAAAGAAAGGGGAGGAGTGCTTACAATTCTGTCTGCCAAATACAAAGTGGTCTTGATATGATCTCACAGTGGCTGACACTACTTACACAAGAGAGACTCATTGGAAAGAAGAAGAGCTTCAGTGGAGGGAAGATTTGGTAAGGGGAAAAGAGAGGGTGGTAGGAGGGAATTCTGATTATGATGTATTGTGTATATTTATAGGAGTTGTCAAAAGAGTTAACAAAATAGCCCCTTGATTTAAGGCTACCTTGTACAGTATCTCATATCATTGAGGATATTATTATATTTGTTTGCTTGCTTTTCATTAATTTCCTCAAAAGTTACATATAAAGAAGATTGTTTTACTTCTTTTTGATTTGTCCCTCAGAAAATTTAACTTTTGGCTTTCTCTGTCCAGCCCAGTTGCTTTCTGTGTAACCATCTTCTGTTGACACTCTTTTCTCTACTGAAGTCTCTCACTTTAAATCCTATGACTGTGTCAATTTTTGTGTGTACACGTGTGCATGCATGCTCATATGTGTGTGACATCTATATGTGTGCGCATGTATGTGTGGAATGCAAAGTGTCTTCCTCCATTTTCTCTACCTTGTTTATTAAGACAGAGTTTCTCACTGAACCTGGAGCTCACTCATTCAGCTTGACAAGCTAGCCAGTAGGCCCCAGGGATTTTCCTGTCTCTGTCTTTCTAGCACTGGGCTAACAGATGTGCACCACGGCACCAGGCTTTTATGTGAGTATTGGAGATCCACTGAGCCATCTCCCCAGCCTGGACTTTGTAACTTTTACAGAGTTGCCACTTTAGAGGACTTGTGAGAGGAGTTATGATAAGTTTATGTTTCATTCTATTAATTTAATAAGAATTTACCACTATATTATAAGTGAAAAAGCTTTGGATTTGATATCATTTTGATAAGGATTTGTATACATCATGGGAAAATACTCCATCTATCATAAACATGGTGAATGGGGTAGTCTTCATTTTAGATGAGCAAATATATCTCATCAAACGGTCGCAGCTTATTAACATTTGTTATAAGTGTCCTGAATTTTGTTTTAAACTTTTAGTGAAAAATTTGAGGATTTAGATCCCTTCTGATCTTACAGAATTTATAAAAATCTCCAAGACAAAGCTAAATCTAAATTCTCAGAGGGACAAATCAAAAAGAAGTAAAGTTATGTACTTTATACCCAACTTTGGAGGAAATTAAATATGAATAGAAAGGGAAAATAACAAGCCTAAAACCGTTCTTCCATAAGTATTAAACAGAAATAACTGGAGAGCATTTGGAGCTGAGTTCTCATTTTAGGCCGGATGTTTTGAGGGCAAATCCCTTTGCTTCCTCCAGGTGGCGCTACCTGAAAAAGGCTTCGGAATCAGCGAGCCACCAAAAAAGAAAGGGAAAGGTGTACAGACTGAACTGGTACTAGACGAATAGATGATAAATTTTAGGAAAAAAAAATGGTTTTCTTCAATAATGTAAATCAGCCCATGTCTGTCAGTGACCTTTAGTTTTAAACAATTTACTTTAAAATATTTACATATGCATATATAGTATATTGAAAGTATATTTATTAAAATGCATATTACAGACTTTAGAATATATGTGCCCCTTCCCTTCCCCTTTCACTTCTTTTCTCCGTGTCTCCTGAGCCTTCACTTTTCCTTTTCACTTATGCTGTTAGCTGACTAAAGTATTCCTTTATTCACCCTCTGTCTGTCCACTTAATTCTTTCTAGTGGGGAAACAGGAACCAAGAAGAATGAAGAATGGGCTGGAGAGATGGCTCAGCAGTTAAGGCGCTTATCCTGTTTCCTGTGTTACTCACCAGATTTCAGTTGTGTTGTTTTTTGTTTTCTTTTCCCCACAATTATTTTCATTTCCCCTTTGGTATCCTGGTTAGTCTGCTGGGATCAGTTATTTTGTTTTTCTCAAAAAGAATATCACCATGTGAGATGCAACGTTTAAGATGAATTTATATGACTGTCTGAAGAGGGAGGCATGTGTTATGAAACAAGAGAGCAAGTGATTATTTTATACATGCTTTCCTGTAGAAGGTCATGGGGAAAAGAGGGTAGTTTGACATCGTTATGAAGTGCTAGGATTTATATGGTGTTGAGGGTCAAACCTAGGGCTTCTTGTATGCTAGATAAGCAATCTACCAACCGAACCACATGCCCAACCCCTTGTGCTGGGGTGGGGGAAATTATAGGGTTAAAAATTTTCCCATGGTACAATTTGATCTTTGGTGAAGAAGTGATGTCTGGTGGTGAAGAAGCAATCACCCTTTAAAGGCCATGGTCCAGCCATGTGGGACTTAAGGCAAATTCCATCTCACCATGGTCCATAGTGCTCAAGTCTGACCTGTGCTTAATAAAAATGTCCTCACCATGGGTGTTTTTTTCTACAATAAAATGTATGTTTTATCTTATAGTTTCCATAACTACTAAAGATTTTTATTTTACAATTTTTCTTTTTTATACTATAATTAGGTTTAAATTTATACACTCCACATAAAAATTTACCTTTAGGTTTACTATAAAAGAGTTTGGATTTCATGAGAATGATAAGTTGTGGGATGTGGAGATTTATCAGTCTGAGTGTTCTTTAATGGACACACTCCTTCACACGACTGTCTTGCATATTCATTTGCCCAGAGAAGTATTTAATACCTAGCCAATGGCAAGTGCTATATCAGGTGTCTGAGGTCATGGTCCTGGGGGGCCTGGAGATTGCTTGAGCTGGAAACTGACCTGGGGGTTGGTTATCTGCATAATGCTGGTTTTTGAAGTTAGGGCTGCTTCCTCCCAGATTTCAAAGGAAAGACTTGGAGGCCAGGCAATGTTTGACAGGGTCAGAGTCTATAAAGGCAAACTCCCAGAGTGCAATGCATGAAGCTGTGAGAATGCAGACTAAACTGCGGTGCAGACCCAGGCACTCAGAGGTGCTGGTTATACAGAACATCTGCTGGGAAAAGCAGCAGGCAGCAAGCAGAGGCAGCCCAACTGTGGGCTGCAAATGGCCAGGCTGTGGGGACAGGGCTGCCCGAGCCCATGAGCTGGATGCTCCATCTGGAGCTATAGGACTTTGTGTTTGCTCTACTGTTTGTATCTTAGTCTTTATTCATTATTTATTTATTTACAAACAGAGAGAGAGAGAGAGAGAGAGAGAGAGAGAGAGAGAGAGAGAGAGAGAGAGAGAGAGAGAGAATGGGCATGCCAGGGCCCCTAGCGACTGCAAATGAACTCCAGATACATGTGCCTCTGTGTGCATCTGGCTTTATGTAGATACAGAGGAATTAAACCTGAGTTGTTGGGCTTTGCAGGCAAGCACCTTAACTGCTGAGCCATCTCTCCATGCTCTGGGTTTTGATCTTGCTTTGGCCCAATCCTTGTTTACTATCTTTCCATTTTCCCCTTTTAGAATGGGAATATTTACTTACTCTGTGTTTTGTATTTTGGGAGTATGCACATTTAAAATTTTATTTTATATTGTCTCTTAGCTAGTTTTCCTTGAGCCTAAGGAGAAACTTTGAACCTGGACTTTTGAACAATGTTGAAACTATTTATTCTACTCAGACTCATGGAGCTGGACTGAATGCAGTCTACCTAAGGAGATTGACGTGAGCCTTTTGGAGGCTGTGTGCAATGGCATTTTCAAAGGGGATGGCTGTCACATTGACAGGGGATAGGCTTGTGATGGATTGCTGTTGTAGACAGCTTTCTCATTGCTGCAACAAAGAACCCCACCAAAGGCAGCTGATGGGAGGAATGGGTTTATTTTGGCTTACAGACTCGAGGGGAAGCTCCATGATGGCAGGGAAAATGATGGCATGAGCAGAGGGGTGGACATTACCTCTGCCAGAGTACTACAAACAGTGGCAGGAAGGTGTGCCAAACACTGGCAAGGGGAAATTGGCTATGTCCCCCATAAACCCTGTCACCAACAACATAGCTCCAACAAAGTTCTAGTAGCCAAACTGCTATCAGGTGGGGATCAAGCATTCAGAACACATTCGTTTGTGGGGGACACCTGCATCACAATTGCCAACTTGATTGGAATGAAAAACATAAAATACAAATAAAAAAACACCTCTGGGGGCTGGAGAGATGGCTCAGTGGTATAAGGTGCTTGTCTAAAAGCCTAAGGACCTGGGTTTGATTCCCCAGTACCCCCATAAAGCCAGATGCTCAAGTTGGTGTGTGCCATGTATCTGGAATTTGTTTGCAGTGGCTAGAGGTCCTGGCACACCCATTCTCTATCTGCCTCTCTCTCTCTCTCTCTCTCTCTCTCTCTCTCTCTCTCTAATAAATATTTTAAAAATATGCCTCTGGGACAGCAAACCAAGAAACGAACACTTAATGCAATGGAGGCGCTGAAGCCTGGGGGAGGTAATCATCAGCTTTTAATTTGGTGAAGTAATCCACTAAGTGACAGGGAGCCCTTAACTGGAACTGGGGACTCAGGGAAAAATACATTGGGAACCAAAATCTTGGGACCCCAAAGAGAAATGCACTTTCCAAGTGATTTACAAAAAGGCTACTAACAATAGAATCCAGCCAATTCAAAAATGTGTTTCTCAGGTAACCTATACTGACCTCACTCTCCCATGGAGATTCTGTTTGTATTTTTCAGAAGGCAGCAAGAGAGCTGTGGCTCTTCCAACCCTACCAATGAGCCACAGGCCAATAGCTGACATCCTGGCAAGAGAAGAGCCACCCCAGACCTACCATGGAGGATCTACATGGGACCCAGCAGAGTTGTGGGATAAGCAAGGTACCTATAACCACAGCCAATCAGTCAACTCAGGATAAGCCAGCAAGCCAGACAACAAGATCTTCAACACAACCTAAAGCAGAAGTACAGAGACCCCCTAAGACCTCAACAATAAAGCAGCCTTAATACTCACCCACCATGACTCAGGGAACTGAGCAGAAGAGGGGGCAGAACGATTGTAAGAGCCATGGTGGGGGAGAATATCCAGAGACATGGCCCCCCCTCAGTAATAGCATACAAAGGGGGTGGAACCGGACTGACTCCTAGACTATCCATAACCCCCTACCCCATGGACTGATCCATTTTGCCAACCGAGGAGAATACCCAGCTGATTGGGCACAGGGAAGAGGAAAATCGGGGAATTGGGGACACCAACACATTATTTTCTCATTCAATGTGTCTAATTATGCATAATAAATAAAAAAATGCCTCTGGGTACTGGAGAGGTGGCTCAGTGGTTAAGTGTGCTTCCTGCCCAAGCATGAGGGCCTGAGGGGTCCAGAAACCACCTGAGTTACAATCTCTAAATCCCATCAAGCAGCCAGGTGTGGTCGTGTGTATCTGTAACCACAGTCCTCCTAAGTGTAGCCCAGGTTGTGGAAACAGAAAGATCTGCTATCAGGAAAAGCCTCAAACTCAAATAAGAATGGGTGGAAGTTCAACTCTGGCCACAGCAAGTGAGCTCCCCTGCTGCAGGATTCACACTTGTACACACACACACACACACAACACGCACAAGCAAAAACTAGACCATCTCTGGATGCTGATGAGAGTGTTTCCTGAGAGGGTTAACTACTGGAGTCAGCCCCAGAATGTGAGCTGCAGCATCCCTTAGGCCAGGGTTCCAGATGGGCAAAGCCTGAGGAATGTGGGCATTCTCTCTCTCTCTCTCTCTCTCTCTCTCTCTCTCTCTCTCTCTCTCTCTCTCTGCCTCTTGGCCACCATGTTGTGAGCTTGTTACTGGTGGTCTCTAGATGTTAAGTAGTTATGAAGAGAGACATTTTATTAAGAGCAAAACACTAGCAAAGGTTTGAGCACTGCCTGAGGGCCAGCGGTCCTCTTAAGTGGTGATACTGAAGGATCTGGGGAAGTCCGGTGCTCCCCTTTATAGGGTTTTTAGAGGAGAATTGATTAGTTGCTAGGGGTACAATTTGGGTTGTCCTCTGGTTTGATTGACAGGTTATATACTGTTTTCTCTACTGTGCATATTCCTTCCCATGATGCATCTGATTTTAATTGTATATATGCCCAGTTGTTACACATGGCATAAGATGATAAACAGAGGTTTCTCCCTAAAAGTTCACTTAGAGAGGACAGTTTGTTTTACTGTGCAGGCACCCAAAACCAGTCTAAGCTGGATGGATGGCCCCTGAAGCACCGATCCTGAATTATTTTTGAATAGATGTGAGTGGGTACTGACCCAAAAGAATGGTTGCTAAGGGGAGGAGAAAACTAGCTCCTTGCACAGTACTGCTGCACTAGAACCTGAAACTGTGAGCCAACATAAAGCTTCCATTCCGTAAATTGTTTTGCTTAGGTATTTTGTTATAGCCACAAAAAACAAATGTAGGTCCTTTGTTTTAAAATAAGGATAATAATGGTGGTATCTCCCTCAAAAGGGTTTCAGGGTTTTTTTTTGTTTGTTTGTTTTGGTTTTAATTTATTTGGGGGGGGCAGGGCCTCACTCTATCCCAGGCTAGCTTCGAACTTAGAAATCCTCCTATAATAATGTTGGCTTCTCAAGATTTGGGATTAAAGCTGTGGGCCACCACACCTGTCCAGAAGGGTTCAAATATGGTTAAACAACCTGTGCAGAACATTTTTAGCACTGGTAAGGTCATAGTAAATATCATCTCCATAGATAACATATTCAGGGTAAGGATAGATTATTAACACTGAGAGCAAACATTGACTTCTGACTCATTTTATTTGAATAGGGTCATGAGGAAGCCCTCTCAGTGCTCTCCTCTCACCTGGACCAGCAGAAGCAACTTTCTCCTCTCTCTTCCACACTGTGGAATTACTCCAGGAGAGCCATTGCCTACAATGATCATATAGTCACCGTTTTCTCTTTTTAAAAGTTTTTTTTTTTTTTTTTTGTATTTGAAAGAGGGTCTATTCTAGCCCAGACTGATCTGGAACTCACAATAATCCTCTTACCTCAGCCTCCTCAGTGCTGGGATTGAAGGACGGTGCTCCACCATGTTTGGCTAAAATTTTAACTAGTTCCTTTTTTTTTTTTTGATTAGTTCTCTTTCTTTCTTTCTTTCTTCCTTTCTTAAAATAATTTCATGGTAAAATACACAAAAGATAAAATTGGCCCTATTGACATTTGTAAATGTGTGGTTCATCGTTAAGTGTGTTGTACAACTGTCACCTCTGGCCATTTTCAGAACTTTGTCATCCCAAATGGAAACTTTGTACCAGCAAATAACCCCCACCTCACCCTCCTGCTGGAGCCCACCCTTTCCCTCTGGGTCCCCATGAACTTGACTAGCCGGATGCTTGATATAGAGCAAGTAATATGTGCAGTATTTGTCTTTTCACATCTGGTGTCTTATTTAGAGTGATACCTTCCAAATTCATCAGTTGCAGCATGTCAGAATTCTCTTCCTTTTTAAGGCTGGAAAATGTTCTATTTTGCCTATCCATTCATCCGTTGATGGACATTGCGGTGGGGCTTACAGGTCTAAGAAAGATGAAGCTTCTTTATCCTCTCTCACACAACTCACTTCAGAGGCCTTGATCAGCATCTGAAAACAGGAAGGGAAGGGCCTGCTCCCTGAGTGGCTGGGGAGCCAATGGTTGGCCAGGCACACAGGCATTAGTCCTTCATGATAAGAGGCAAATTTTTATTATGTTAATTAGCTACTGAAAACTTGGCACCTTTTACTACTGCAGCTTGAGTAATTTAATAATTTTTTGAGGTAGGGTCTCACTCTATCCAGGCTGACCTGGAACCCAGCTGGCCTTGAATTACCATGATCCTCCTACCTCAGCCTCTCAAATGCTGGGATTCAAGACATGCACCACCATTCTCAGGACACACTTTGTTACTTACTTCACAAAGCACTTCTTGGTCAGCTACTTACTCTCCTCAGTAATAATTATTCCCCCTCTCTCTTTTCTTCTCTCTCTTTTCCCTGCCTTTTCCTCTCCCACCACAATTTTGCTACTTCTAGAAAATGATGTCTTTTAGCTGGGTGTGGTGGTATATGCCTTTAATCTCACCATTTGGGAGGCAGAGGTAGGAGGATTGATGTGAGTTCAGGGCCAGCCAGGGACCAATTCCAGGCCAGCCTAGGCTAGAGTAAAACCCTACCTCAAAGGAAAAAATAACCAAGAGAAAATGATGACTTTTATTTTAAAAATGGAGAAAATAATATTGAAAGACCACATTTTACTCTCCTCATGAAAAGTAAGAATTATTTCATAACCTACTGAAATGAGCTCATCTGGCACCCTCACAGAACTAAGGAAAAATGGTCCTATTCAAATCATGTGTTTTGGTTCTAGTGAAACTGAACAAAGGTCTTCATGCCAATCACCAGGTCTCCACATGGGCAGGAGCCCCTGGTAAGTTAACAACAGCAGCTGTGCCAGTTTGTTTTGGCCCCATGCCCAGATGGGCTTTGTTTGAGCTTTGTCAGCCAATGTTTATAACCCTTACCTTTTTCCTGTTTATCAAAGTTACAAAAAAAGAGAGTAACACTTTTGGTGAAGGGTGTAGTGACTAATTAGAAAAGGAATTCAACGTGATGCAAAGCCATCTGGTTTACTGAAACTGGATGTTTGGCACACTCGAAACTGAATGTTTCTGGAATATCCCCCAGGCAAGTTATTTGCCTTCTTCACATCAGTTCAGCTGTTTTATTTCATACCCGGCTCTGCGGCCTAAACTTTTATTTTAAAAATAAGGCCCATGGTTGCTTACTAGATAATAACTACTATGAAACTGACAGCTGTTCCTTGTTGCTGTGACAAAATGTCTAGCAAGAAACAAAGAGAAATGAATGCTGGTGCTCACTTCATCAGTTTTATTCAGTATATGACCCCAGCCCATCGAATGGTGTTGAGAGTAAAGGTGGGTGTTCCCACCTCAATAATCTAATATAGAAACGCCTTCACAAACATGCCTAGAGACATGCTTGTTTCCACGGTAGTTCCAAATACCATCAAGTTTATAATATTAATCATCCTAAAAACCAAGTCATGTTTAGTTTTTAATACCAGGCTCTGTGATGCTATTGAGGCAGTTTAGGATTAGCAGAGCCCCTCAAAGTCAACTAAAAGTGGCTAAAAGTAAGTGATGTCATTGAGTCTGTAAGGAGAGATCTGATTCTCTTTTTCCTTAAAGGACTGCATCTTGCTGAACGCCAAAAATGTCTGAAGAAGGTTACCTCTTTCCTACAACATTGCTCCCTCCCCAGAAACCTGGTTAATCTGGTCTTTCCTTATCTTTTCTTTCCTGGAACCTTGTGAGGTGCCTAGGTACCTGGCAGGGGGCCTGCCCAGCTCAGCCCCCATCAGTCATCAGGTGGACTTTCCCCACTTGGGACCTCTCAAACTCAGGAACTTTCCACTTTGCTTTCCTTAATGGGATTTCTCATTTCTGGAGTTTCTCTCCTTGGGAGTTTTCCTTCTCTTAACAGTAATAGGCATGAGTTCCCTCCCACTGATCAGGCCTCATATCCAATCAGAGAGCAGTTGTTTACCCCCATAACTTATGTGCCACTATTACACTAGTGGGTACATCTTGCCTGGTTGGTTGATATTGTAGCTTGTAAGATCCACTGCTTGTTTCAACTGTGGGTGACTTTGATCCTCCAGCGGCTTTCATAGTGCTTTCCTTCAGCATGACAACTAGCTGTCAGGGACTGGCTTCTGCTTCAGTTCCAGCTTGATTTCTTCATGTCCTGTGACCACAGTCTATGGTATCTTCAGCAATAGGGTCTTCTTACCATTGAGTTCTAGTGGGTAACCAAGTGTTTTGGTAATGGCCTGGATTGCTTCGGAGGCCTCATGGGCCTTCCTAACCAACAGCTCACTGTGTGTGCCTGCTTGGGGGGAGGGTGATCCATCTCTGATACTAGGGTTTACCTGAAACAACCCTTGGCTTTAGGGTAATGCTTTATCCACCCCAGCAAGGTACTTCCACCCAAACTGTCTCTTTTTAAGAAGGTTATATCTTTGACTTAGAAAATGAAGAATAGGTTTCTATAGTACTATATTATTATTATTATTATTATTATTTTGTTTTTCTAGGTAGGGACTCACTCTAGCCCAGGCTGACCTGGAATTTACTATGTAGTCTCAGGGTGGCCTTGAACTCATGGTGATCCTCCTACCTCTGCCTCCCGGGTGCTGGGATTAAAGGTGTGTGCCACCACACCCAGCAGGACTATATTATTTTGTGTATCTCTCCCCCCTGCCTCCCTTTCCTGTCCCCTTAGACCTTTCTGCTCCCTGACTTTTCAGAGTTATCTGTCTATTTTCTTCTCCCTTCGCCCCTTCCTGCTTCTCCTCTCTCCAAGCCTTATTCTAGCTTCCTGACCAGTGCTATGATGGTTACTACAACTTGCACACAAATCTAACCATTCCAAGCTAGGATCCACATATGAGAGAGAACACGCAGCATTTTTGGTCTTTCTGACCCTGTGTTACCTTATCTAGTATAATTCTTTCCAGCTCCATCCATTCTCCTAAAAATTTCATAATTTTATTTTTTTACAGTAAATAAAACTCCATTGTGTATTTGTACTACATTTTCATTATCCATTCATAAGTTTTTAGGCATCTAACTGATTCCATTTCCTACCTATTGTGAATAGAGCAGCAATAAACATGGATGAACAAGTGTTTTGATAGTTTATGTTGAGAGTCCTTAGAATATATATTCAGGAGTGATATATCTGGGTAGCATGGTGCATCTAGGTTTAGCTTTTTGAGAAACCTCCACACTTGTTTCCACAATGGCTACACCAGTTTACATTTCCACCAGCAATGAATAAAGGTTCCTCTTTCCCCAGACCCTCACCAGCATTTATTGTCATTTGATTTTTTTTTTGGTTGATAGCCATTTTGACCTGAATGTCAAAGTAGTTTTAACTTGCATCTCCACGAGGACTAAAGATATTGAACATCTTACAAAATAATTATTGGCCACTTGCGTTACTTCTTTTGAGAACTCTGTTCAGTTCCTCTTGTAGTTACCTTCTCTTTGCTGGGACAAAGCACCAAAAGCAGCTGATGGGAGAAAGGGCTCACTTTGGCTTACAGTCTTGAGGGGAAGCTTCATGATGACAGGGGAAAGCATGGCATGAGCAAAGGCTGGGTATCACCTTCTTACCACAGCAGGTGGAAAACACTAGCAGGAGAATGAACTGAACTCTGGCTGTAACACCCCTAAGCTTACCTCTCAAAATATCTCCTGCAGCAAGGCCCTGCCTCCTAAATTTCTATCAGCTAAGGACCAAGAATTCAAAACTTGATTTTATCAGGGTCCCTTGACCCAAAACAGCACATTTTCCCCTATCACAGTCTATACAACATTTTTCAATTAGGTTGTTTGGTTTCTTTTCTTTTTTATAAATTGTATCTTTATTATCCATATTTACATACATTGAATGAGCAAATAATGTGGTGTCCCCAATTCCCGTATTTCCCTCTTCCCTGTCCCCAATCAGCTGGATATCCTCCTCCATGGGCAGTCTGGATCAGTCCACGGGTAGGGGGTTATGGATAGCCTAGGAGTCAACCCGGTTCCAGCCCCCTTTGTATGTTGATACTGAGGGGGGCGATGTCTCTGGATATTCTCCCCCACCATGGCTCTTACAATCTTTCCGCCCCCTCTTCTGCTCATTCCCTGAGTCATGGTGCGTGACTATTAAGGCTGCTTTATTGTTTAGGTCTTAGGGGTCTCTGTACTTCTGCTTTAGGTTGTGTTGAAAATCATTGTTGTCTGTCTGTCTGGCTCACCCGGGGTTGACTGATTAGCTGTGTTTATCGGTCTCTTGCTTATCCCATCACTCTCTGCAAGGTTCCATGTGGATCCTCCACGGTAGGTCTGGGGTGGCTCATCTCTTTCCAGGATGTCAGCTATCAGCCTGCGGCTCACTGGTAGGGTTAGAAAGGCCACAGGTCTCTTGCTGCCTTCTTTTTTTTATTTTTTTTTTGGTCAATATATATTAATTAATTAATTTTTTATTGTCCATAATGAGTTACAATATTTAGTGGGCAAACAATGAGTTGTTATCCCCAATTCCCCGCTGCCCTCCCCTCCCCAATACGCTGGATAACCTCCTCCATGGGTCGTCTGGATCAGTCCTTGTGACAGGGGACCATGGATAGCCTAGTATTCAGCCCGGTTCTCCTGGCCCTAGTATGTTGTTACTGAGGGGTGCCATGCCTCTGGATAGTCTCCCCCACCATGGCTCTCACATTCTTTCCGCCCTCTCTTCCGCATAGTTCCCTCAGTCGTGGTGGATGAGTATTAAGGCTGCTTTAAGGTGTGAGCTTAGGGGTCTTTGTGTTGAAAATCATTGGTTTCTGTCTCACTGGCTTATCCTGTGTTGATTGAATGGCTGTGGCTTGGGTCCCATTGTTCATCCCATCATTCTCTGTGGGGCTCCATATGGGTCCTCCACAATATGACTGTGGTAGCTCATCTCTTGCGAGAATCTCTGCTATTAGCCTACAGTCTTTTGGTAGGGTTAGATGGGCCCCAGCTCTCTCACTGCATCCTGAAAAATACAAATACAATCTCCATCGGAGTGTGAGGTCAGTATAAGTTAACAAATATACACAATTCTGGATTACCTAGATTCTATTTTTAGTTGCCTCCCCATCAATTGGTCCCATAGTGCATCTTTTCTTGGGAGCCCAAGAGTACGGGATCCGGTGCATATCGCACTGATTCCCCAGTTCCAGTCACGGGCTTCCCCTCACTGAGTGGAATATTTGGCCTAATTTATAAGCTGTTGATTGTCTCCCCCAGGCCCAGGCTCCTCCATTGCACTAGTGCTCCTTTCTTGGTTCACTGTTCTCTCCCAGTAGAAGGTGTGGTCAGCCTACTCATGGCCGAGGATTTATTTTTTTCTATTTCAGTGAAAATGACACTGGAATCTTAATGGGGTTCACATTAAATCTGTGCATTGCTTTGGCAAGATTATCAATTGGTAATAGTGGTTCCTCCAATCCATGAACATGGGATGCCTTTACACTCCAAGTGTCTATTTATTTTATCTCTTGAGTGCTTTAAAGGTTTCATTGTCAAGGTCTTTAACTTCCTGATAGGTTTATTCTAAAGTATAAATTTTCCTCTTTAAATACGAATAGCTACAACCAAGACATTTAATCTCACATTTAAGTACTCCTGTCAGATCCTCCTCCAGTTCTCTGACCAGGCCAGTAGGGTAGGGGTAGGGTGCAGGAAGACTTTCTTAGGTAGCACCTTCATGAGGCCAGGGGCTCAATAGCAAGGGCAGGTTCTCATACCTGTATCCATTCATATTTACATGGCTCTTGAGCCCCAGTCCTTGGACTGAAGGTGAAGAGTGAGAATCAGGTCCAGGGAGAAGGAAGCCACCTGCTCCTGCTCTCACATTTGAGATTTATCCTGGTTTCCTGGCCTCTGAGCCCTGCTGGCTGCCACACACACCTGGTATCTGAGCCTGGCAGGCTCATAAAGACACCAGGGAGTCTGGCAAACAGGTCTTGGCAGCAGAAGAGGGATTAGGTTTAGTTATTTTTGGTCCCACTACAAAACATTTCTTTTGATTATAATAGAGTACCATCTCAAATCTCTACAAAAACACAAAATAAAGATGAAAAGAACCCCTCCCCCCAACGAGGTATATTTGTGAGGTAATTGTGACTGGGATTGTTTCCCTGGATTCATCCTCAGCTCGTTTGTCCTTTGTATGGAAGGCTACTGATTTATAAATGCTAATTTTGTATCCTGCTATTTTGCTAAAAATGTTTATCAGCTCTAACAGTTTTCTGGTAGTCTTTAGCTTCACTTCTATATAGACTCATATCATCTGCAAATAATGATAATTTGATTGATTTCTTCCCCTTCCTAGTTGTATCTCTTTTATTTGTGTCTTCTTTTTTAAGATGATTTTTAAATATTTTATTTATTTATTTGAGAGAGAGAAGAGAAAGAGAGAAAGAGGCAAGTGAAGAGAGAGAGAGAGAGAGAGAGAGAGAGAGAGAGAGAGAGAGAGAGAGAGTGTGCCAGGGCTTCCAGCCACTGCAAACAAACTCCAGACACATGCACCACCTGTGCATCTGAATTTCTGTGGGCACTAGTGACTCAAACTCCAGTCCTTCTGCTTTGCAGACAAACACCTCAACAGCTAAGCCATCTCTCCAGCCCTTATTTGTGTTTTCTGTCTTATTACTCTGGTGAAGATTTCCAGTACTATGTTGAATAAGAGTGGAGAAAGTGGACATACTTGTTTTGTTCTTGATTTTAGTGGAAATGCTTAAAGGATTCTCATTTTAGTATAATGTTGGCTATAGTTTTGTTATGCTGAGCTTTATTTAGGTTGAGATGTTCCTTCTACTCTTAGTCTCTTCAAGACTTTTATCATGAAGGGATGTTGGAATTTGTCAAATGCCTTTTTTTTGCAATGATTGAGATGATCATGTGATTTTTGTCTTTGTGTCCATTTATATGGTGTATTACATTTTAAATTGATTTACGTAGCTGAGTGATCTTTTTGATGTGAACAGTATTCTGTTGCAAGCATTTTGTTGAGAATTTCTGCATCTATGTTATGAGGGAGATTGGCCTGTACACTTTAGTAGTTCTTACAATCAACTGCTAGCCCCAAAGAGCATCAGCAACTAGGACTTTAGAATGATGAGAGGAAGGTTTCGTGACAGGGCAGGAATGGATCCTCTCAGACAGCACTGCCTCTTGGCTCTTACATTCAAATCAAGGGGACTGAATCCTTGTTGAAAGCAGGCTGTGCCCTGTCCTATGGCACTCCATATAAAGTCAAGACTTTTTCAGGCTGTACCTGATGCTAAGAGACTCCATTTTACAACATTTGACTCTCCTTGAGTGCAAACCCAGAGGCAGGAAAACCCTGCATCTTGATGGATATGTAAATAGCACTTTCTGTCTAAACCACAAAAAAGGCCCAGACTGATAAATAACTTATTCCTCAAAGTAAAAAATGTACCACCAGATAAATTTATCAAAGAAAATTTGGATCATATAAACATATAGATGTATTAAAATCAGGAAAACAAGACTTGGGGACTTATTAAACACGCTAGACCAAGGAAACATTGCAACACGCCCACCTGAATTTCTAAAAGGGAAAGACACCTAACACTTCGATGATGATGTCAGCCTTACCAACATGGCATCTAACTACTTGGTATGTGATTCAAGACCAACAGGTAGAGAGCTCAGTGACTTCAACTCTGGTAAGTCCCCACTGTTGACATGGACTACTTAAATTTCTATCTATCCACACACCCCTTGTTCTCTGCACCTGGTCCTGTCCTTTACCTCTTACAACCTGTATGGTCCTGAACCTTGCTCTGTAGCTAAACTCTCCTACACCCTCCTTAGTCCTGTGCAGGCATTCTGTAACATATACATCATATACAAATGCATTTATTATGTGGAGTGTAATGTGTGAGCTGAGAGCTAACAGTAGTAATTAAGAATGGAATAAGAGAACCTGTGTTTGCTTCATTCAGTGATAGAAGGAATAAAACAAATAATAAATTTACGGTTTTTCACTAAATTCTGACATTGAGGAAAGGCACAAAGTGTTCCCTATGTTTCTCACATACTGCACTCACAGTCGCCCACAGTCAGCACAGGTGGCCTTGACCCAGAGCTAGAGAAGTGTCTGGACCTTCAACTGCTCCATCGAAACCATCACTGTGCCTCTTGAGAGTTTATAAACAGAACAACTTCCATTTATGAGGCAGAGTGAGAAGGAGGCGATACTTTTGGAGGTGTTATTGGCCTAAGAAAGCTCCAAGCTAGCTTTTCAGATGAGTGCACTTCTAGGTTTCATTTTATTCTTAAACAAAGTAAACCATTAAGCCTTTCTGAAAAGTGCAAAGGTCCAAACCAAGCAGTGGTAAGACATCCACTTCCATGAAGCCAGAGACAGATGGGCAGCTACCCTTTGGAGATCTCTAAGGATCCCAGCAGAGAAACAAACAGCGAAAGAATGAGCTGCCTGGCTTCTCTCTCCACACTCCCTTTTAGTGGTTTTAGACATTTTTTTAAGAACTAAGTCAAATGAAGAATAAAACCTGAGACCATTGGGGACCTTATCTTTTAGATTGCAGCCTCTTTGGGATTAGTCAACGTGCCATAATGTTTTCCTATGGAGAATATTAGGCTATCCATGGTCCCCTGCCACAAGGACTGATCCAGACGGCCCATGGAGGAGGATATCCAGCTGATTGGGGATGGGGAGGGGGGCATTGGGGAATTGGGGATATCAACTCATTGTAAAAAATAATAAATAATAATTTCAAAAGGCTGGAGATGTGAATATTTCCCTAAATATCATAAAATATTTTCAACCAGGTACAATAGCACTCATCTGTAATTCTGCACTTGAGAGGTTGAGACTGGAGTTCAAGGCTAGCTTGATATAAAAGGTATAAATCCTTTCAAGCATTAGTAAACACATATATACAGGGTTTAACATTCTCTGAGACAATTTTCTATAATCCTGACATAGTTAGTGCCAGATTGGGGCTATAGCGCTGGCTTCTGCCTCAAAAACAAGACAAAAAAGTATTTTTTCCAGGCATGGTGGCACATTTCTTTAATCCTAGCACTCAGGAGGCAGAGGTAGGAGGATCTCTGTAAGTTCGAGGCCACCCTGAGACTACATAGTGAATTCCAGGTCAGCCTGGGCTAGAGTGAGACTCTACCTAGAAAAAAATGTATTTTCATAGGAAAAGGATAAAACTGTCTAATGTATTTTATGTTTATAAAGAAAAATACAATTTTATTTCTTATGTATTTTATAAACTTTGTAAGAGAAAGGTGTGAAATTTAGTGTTTGTTGAATTAGATAAATACATTTCACCACCATGATTTATGTACTATTATTTTATTGCTGTGTAACAAAATATCATGGACTTAGTGGCTTAAAGCAACAGTATTATCAGATCACAGTTCTGTGGTGGGAGTTCAGGGGCTGTATGGTGGGACTCTGGCTCAGCACTACAGAGCAAAGATCAAGATGTCAGCCAGCGGTGGGATCTTGTTCCAGCTCCTGATCCTCTCCCAAGCTCCTTTGAGATTGTGGAAACCAATTTCCTTGTACTTGTAGTACTGAAAGTCACATTTCCCTATTCTCTGGGAACCAAGGACTGTTTCAACACCTTTCACAGTCCACAAAATAAATGAACCTTTGTTTTCTTCCAGGCCACCAGACTACATTTCTGAGGCTTCCTCTGCTCATTCTAACCTGAGACCCATTCTTAAAGTGAACTTGTTCACATGACAAATCTCATCTCTGGGTAAAACCCACCATGTTCCATCACAAAGTCTTTGCAGGGCATGCAGTACACGTGTTCACGTGTGTGTCTGTCTGTTGAGACCAGAGGTTGGCATGAGGCACCCTCCTCCATCACTCTCACTTGAACCCAGAGCTTGCCTAGCTAGCTTGCCTCTGAGCAGATCGCTGGGATGATAAGTGGCCTCCAGGCCCACCTGGCATTTATGTAGGTACTGGGGATCTGAATTCCAGTCCCTACTCTTATGTGACCAAAAGCTTTGTCAACTGAGCCATTTTCCCAAACCCTTAACCAATTTTAAATAAGGGGTTAGTGGAGTTGAGTAAATTCACATTGTGCAATCACTGTCACTATCCATCTAGAACCCTTTTGTTTTCTTAAACTGTATCTCTGTGTCTATTAAATACCCATTCTCTGCTCCCCTTAGCTGCCCCCATTCTGCTTTCTTTCTTTGTGAAGCTGATAACTTTCTAGGTAAATCACATGAAGTGGTTTGAAGGTAAATGAGCCCATAGGGCTAGGTTGTTTGAATTCCTAATCCCCAGTTGGTGGCATTGTTTAGGAGAGTTGTGGAATCTTCAGAAGGTGGAGCCTTGCTGGAGGAAATGTATCACTGGGGATGGAGCTCGAGATTTTCTCTTCCAGCTCCACTTGCTGTTCTCCTTCCTTTCTGCTGAAGTGATGCCAATTTCCTTCTGCTATGCGTTCCTCACCATGATGGACTCTACACTCTGGAGCTCTTTCTTTCCCCAAACTGCTTCTGGTCAGGTATTTTGTTCCAGCAGTGAGAAAGTA
>PVHP010017622.1:0-34226 GCA_004024765.1 Zapus hudsonius | reverse complement strand
AAAAAAAAAAAAGCCTATGAGTTGCTATTATCTGGCTAGCTACATAATATATTATGCCCACCAAACTGCTTTATAAGCACTTTTATAAAATGAGCATATCCATATAATAATGCTACTCTCACGCTTGTCTAGAGAAGCTTCTCTTTCCGGATGGCAGTGACCACTGGGATAACTCAAAAGACACCACAGTGCTGAGAACAAGTGGAGTGTTCAGCACTGGAACATCTCTATCACACCTCCCAAGGTTCAGGGTCTATTGGGGAAGAGGTGGTGGAAAGATTGTAGGAGCCAAAGGAAGGGGAGGACTGCTTACAAGGCAAACTTCCAGACACAAAAAGAGCCATGATATTCATGACCTCACAGTGTCTGACATTACCTACACATAATGGGAGGAAAAAATGATGACACTGAAACAAAACAGACTAAGTGAGAGGGGGAGGAGGTATGGGGGAAGCTGGGGAGGGAATCATAATTTATGGTCTATAATTACGGAAGCTATCGATTAAAAGTTAAAAAAAAAAAAAAGAATACCACCTAACTAGAACTAAACCACAATAGAGCATCCTATAAAGGGAAAGACCTTCCAACTCACCAGGTCCCACGGGCATCATTCCAGGAGGAGGAGGGCCCATCATTGGCATCATAGGAGGGCCTCCCATGTGGGGTGCAGGCATCATCCCAGGTCGAGGAGGACCCGCTGAAACAGACAATGGAGCCTGAGGTTAAAGTATGCTTACATGCTGACTTCTCTTAATGAAACCAAGAGGGTCTCATGACAGCTTTCAAAGTCTATACAACTATAAAATAAAATAGAGCTCTTATAGCTTCTTTCTGTAACAGTATAGTCACAAATATCACACACCGTACACTTTACCTTGCAAGTAAAAAGCAATCACAAGCTTGGCTAGACAAAAAGAGAAATGAGAGCTGGAGAGATGGCTCATCAGTTAGGGCGCTTGCCTGCAAAGAAAGTCAAACCACCCAAGTACGATTCCCCAGTACCCATGTAAGCCAGATGTGCATGCACCTAGAGTTCATTTGCAGTGGCTGAGGCCCTGGCTCTCCTATTCGTATCCATGACAACTTAGGAAACTTAGCCCAGGTCAGTATGAACCCTCCTTGGGCCACAGGATTATGACTAGTCAATTCCCTTCTGTGTACTACATATAAACAGGCCTCTCCACAGGCCCTTGATCCACTCAAGTACCAGATTTCTACCTTTCACAGGGTTGCTTTGTTGGTGTTAGGATGGGTTAGAAATGGGGAAAAGACAGTTACCAGCATCTTCAGTCCTCCAGTGATGTGCAGTAACCAATTTGACTTACAACATCACCTTGTAGTAGCTCATCTAATTACAAGTTCATTCCAAACTCTCCATCTCCCACCCCCACAAAAAAAGAGAAAAAAAGCCAGGTGTGGTAGTGCACTCAGAGGCAGAGGTAGGAGGATTGCCAAGACTTTGAGACCAGCCTGAGACTACATAGTGAGTTCCAGGTCAGCCTAGAATAGAATAAGATCCTACCTCAAACCGCCCCCCCCACAAAAAAAAAAAAAAAAAGAAAGAAAGAAAGAAAGAAAAAGAAAAACACTAAGGCTATTTTAGAAATTATACTACCAGTTTCCTATTAGTATTTATGTATTCTGCCAACAAGTATTTGGAAACTAATTATTAAATAATGCAATAATCAAAGGATAATTTGCCCTGTTTTACCCCTTCCAATAAAAACATCAAACTTACGGAGACTAGGGGGAGGTGGGATCATGGCCCCTGCAGGAGGAGGTGCAGAGAATGGAGCTGGAGGGATCTTCCCTTGTTGAAATGCAGCCGCTTAAGATGAATACGGGAAAATAAAAACAATAAGAATTCAACAACCCATTTACTACAGTAGTAACTTTCTCTGAAAAAAATTAAGACACGCCACTCCAGTAAGCAATCTGAAGTCACTACATTGTGGTTCCACTTTTGAAATCACTGAGACATTCACCTGTTAAAACTGCAAGTGACTGATTCACTAATTCAGATTTCTTTTATTGCTTTCCTAAAATTCACTCATTTAAAGCTATCTGTACACTACATTTCCATGGCTAAGATAACTATGGGACCAGCATAGTTATGTCCGCCTGTAATCCCAGTACTCAAGAGGCTGAGTCTCAAGGGCTTCAGCTCAAGTGTGTTAGACACTGACATGCATCTCTAAATAAAACAGAGATCTGCTCAGTGGTTAAGGTACTTGCCTCCAGTGCCTAAGGCCCCCGGCTCAATTCCCCAGTACCCACATAAGCCAGACCCATAAGGTGGTGGCCCTGGTGCGCTCTCTCTCTCTCTCTCTCTCCCTCCCCCTTGAAAAAAATGAATAAAATATTTTAAAAACAAAACAAAAAAATAAAACAGAGGCTGGGAAGACGGCTCAGGGGTTAAAGGCACTCGTTTACAAAGCCTGCTGGCCACAGTTCAATTCCCAAGCACCCAGATGAAAAGAGTGGCAAGTGCCTAGTGTATCTGCCCCTCACCCCACAAATATATAAGTTTTTAACTCTACAAATAAATAATAGATAGATAAAAGGCTAGGTGTGGTAGCATACGCCTTCAATCCCAGCACTTGGAAGGCAGAGGTAGGAGGATCACTGTGAGTTCAAGGCCAGCCTAAGACTACATAGTGAATTCCAGGTCAGCCTGGACAAGAACAAGAACCTACCTCAACCTTGTCCCCCGCCCCCCCCAAAAAAAATAAAATAAAAATCTAGTTCTCTTTGTCAGGGTTACAAAGTAAAGTCTTTCCAACTAGTTGATGGAAATCACAAAGCAGCCTCTACTTTTCCAATTACATCAGAAGACTTGTAAAAATTGTGGATAACAGTAAAATCAAGTTCACATAAATGTTAGAAAATCCATGAACAGAAAAATACTAGGAACGCCACTCTTCTCTATTCCTCCTCCTAACCTAAGCTGCACTTGAGTGTTCGCTCTGAGGCTCGATCCTCAATAGTTAATATTTATGTGTCCCAATATTCCACTTCTTTCATTCAGCACGAGAAGTTCCCCTACTGATCATTCAGAACAGGGCGGAAGCATACTTGTCTTGTCAATCAGGCTCTGCGCCTGCTCCTCCATCCATTTCTGGTAGTAGTCTTTCACATTCTCTTTGTGTTTCCTGCCACTGCAGTGTGTCTTTCTCACAGATGGCTGTAAAACAAAAAGGGCCGATTAGACACAGAAACAAAGGTCCACAGCTAGAGTTGATAAAGCTCCCCCGCCTGCTACGGTACCCAATCAATGCATGGCAACTGAGCGAGGGGGAAGGAAACTATGGTGCTGGGGAACCACCTGTTTGCCAGAGTTTTTCTTCATTTGCAACACTCCCAGCAGAACCCTAAAGGATAAACTTAGAGCCTTGTGCATGGTAGGCATATGTTCTGCCACTGGATTACACTCTCATCACCAACACACACACTTTTTGGTTTTTCAATAGAGTCTCCCTGTAGCACAGGCTGACCTGGAATTCACTATGTAGTCTCCAGGTAGCCTGGAACTCATGGCAATCCTCCTCCTGGGTGCTAAGACTAAAGTCGTGTAACACTAAGACTGGCCCATTATTCATTTTTCAAGTGAAATTTATCTTGGCTTTATTTTATTAAATATTTTTATTATTTGAGACAGAAAGCAAGCGTATCAGTGCCTCTACCTAAAACAAACTCCAGACACATGTGCCACTTTGTATATCTGGGCATTATATGGCTACTGGAGAATTGAAACCTAGGATGTCAAGCTTTGCAAGTCAAGTGTCTTTGACCACTGAAGCCTTTACAATGCTGAGTTAAAATATTATAGCATTGACCCTATATTTACAAACCTGAAACAATTAAAATCTGGTGCTTTAAGAAAAAATTTGCAGCCAGGCGTGGTGGTGCACACCTTTAATCCCAGCACTTGGGAAGCAGAGGTAGGAGGATTGCCATGAGTTCAAGGCCACCCTGAGACTACATAGTGAATTCCAGGTCAGCCTGGACTAGAGCGAGACCCTACCTCAAAAAACCAAAAAGAGGGCTGGAGAGATAGCTCAGCGGTTAAGGCACTTGCCTCCAGTGCTTAAGGCCCTGGGTTGAATTCCCCAGTACCCACATAAGCCAGACCCACAAGGTGGTGGCCCTGGTGTGCTCTCTCTCTATATATATATCTCTCTGCTTGAAAATGAATAAATAAAATATTTTAAAAAAAAAACTTCACTTTAAAAAAAAAAAGAAAAAGAAAAGAAAAAATTTGCAAGCTGGACATGGTGGCTTCACGCCTTTAATTCCAGCACCCACCTTTAATCCCAGCACTTGGGAGGCAGAGGTAGGAGGACCGCTGTGAGTTCAAGGCCAGCCTGAGACTATATAGTGAATTCCAAGTCAGCCTGAGTTAGAGTGAGACCCTACCTTGAAGAAGAAGAAAAAAAAAAGGTTTGCAGACCCTTGACATGAATACACCAGTGCTAATTTTAATGCCCTTATGTTATTTCATTGAAAAACAAGATCTTACATATATTTAAAAACACTATGAAAATTCATTATTTTAAAGTAGAGTTCTTGAATACAGACTTTACAAATCCCCCACAGCAACAGACTGTCCAATACTTGTCCTTCAGCTTTATGCTGAGAATAAAAGCCTGTGCCACCATGCCCAGCTATTTCTATTCTCTGTTTTTAAAATATTTTATTTGCAAGCAGAGAGATACAGAGAGAGAGACAGAGAGAGAGACAGAGAGAATGGGCACACCAGGGCCTCTAGCCATGGCAAACAACTCCAGATTCAAGCCCCACTCTGTGCATCTGGCTTTAAGTGGGTACTGAGGAATAGAAACCAGGTTGTCAGGCTTTGCAGACAGGCGCCTTAACCACTGCACCACCTCTCCAACCCCTATTCACCGTATTTTCGTTAGTGTGTATGTGTGCCCCGTCCTTACCTTTCACCTTAAGGCAGGGTCTCTCCTCAGTTTTCTTATTCACTTCTGTGTTTGCCAGGCTAGCTGACATGAGTTTCCAGGAAATTCTGTCTCTGCCTCTGCCTCCCATCTCACTGAGAGAGTGCTGGGATTACAGAAGTCCACCAGAGCTCCCGGCTTTTACATGAGATCAGGGAATCTCAACGCATGTACTCATGCTTAAGTGGCGAATTCCTTACTGATGGAGAGGCTCTGGAGTTGGCTGACCTAGACTCGCCTTCCAGCTCTAAGCAACGTGGAGATATTGAAGTACTCACCTCAGGACTGTCATGAACAGAAAACGATTTATGTGAAAAACTAGAAACAGGACCTGACAAGATGAAGATTTCTAACTCATTAGGCAGTTTCAATTAAATCAAAATACTTTCCAAGGCCGAGTGTGGAGACTCACCCTTTAACCCTAGCACTCGGGAGGCAAAGGTAGGAAGATGGCTGTGAGTTTGAGGCCACCCTAAGACTACAAAGTGAACTCCAGGTGAGCCTAGGCTAGAGGGAGACCCTACCTGGGGGGAAAAAGGGAGAAGAGGCGCTGGAGAGATGACTCAGCCGTTAAGGCTTTTGCCTGCAAAACAGAAGGACCTGAGTTCGATTCCCCAATGCCCATGTAAAGCCAGATGCACAAAGTGGCGTATGCATCTGGAGTTCCTATGCAGCAGCTGGAGGCCCTGGCATGCTCTCTCTCTCTCTCTCTCTCTCTCTCTCTCTGCAAATAAATACTAGAGTGCTGGAGAGATGGCTTACCAGTTAAGGCATTTGCCCGCAAAGCAGAAGGACCTGAGTTCGATTCCCCAGGGCCTATGTAAAGCCAGATGCACAAAGTGGTGTATGCATCTGGAGTTCCCATTCCTCTCTCTTTCTCGGATTGCAAATAAATAATAAAAAATAAAATAGAGGGCTGGAGAGATGGCTTGGCGTTTAAGGGGTTTGCCTGCAAAGCAGAAGGACCTGAGTTCGATCCCCCAGTGCCCACGTATGGCCAGATGCACAAGGCGGCGCATGCGCCTGGCATTCGTTGGAGACCCTGGGGCGCCCATTCTCTCAGACAAATTATTTTTTTAAATAAAACAGAAGCTGAAAACCGAAGCGCCGTCACTTACAGAGTCATGGGTGAGGTACGTGTCGCAGTAGTCGCAATAGAACCTGAACGGGAGGAAGATACCCAGGGGAGCCAGTCGTTAATAGAGGATTCTCGAAGCAAAAAAAAAAAAAGAACCCCAGCTACGCACAAAGCGGTCCCACAAAAACCAGGCATTTCCGTCAGCCCGGGGGGAAAGGGGGTCCCCGGAGCCCCCAACCCTCCAGAACCTTCCAGAACCCTCCAGAACCCTCCAGAACCAGGCGGGCAGCTCCCAGGCCTCCACTCACTTGGGCATGTTGCTCCGCGGGTCGTTGGATACCCGCTTCCGCGCTACCGGAAGTGACGCACACAGACAGCGCCGGCGCCGTCGGCGACGAAAGTAGCGCGACGACTTCCGCCGCCCGTGAGAGGGGCGGAGCTTCTGCTCTGGTCTCCGCCCTTCGTCCGGGGGGAAGGGCGGGAAGGGATGGACTATGGGTTCCGAGGAGGGTCAATCCGCGCTCATCTTCATTTTATTATTATTTATTACTGTTTTATCATTTTATTATTTTATTATTATTATTAATTATTTTTTCCTACCCTGGTTTTTGCCAAGGGCAAAACCCCACGATGCTCCGCAAGAGTTCTGCTGAGTCACAACCCGAGTCTGTCCGATGCTTTCTGAATTCTTCATACACTTTCTTTTCATTTATTTTTATTTATTTTTATTATTTATTTATTTATTTTTTTGGTTTTTCGAGATAGGGTCTCGCTCTAGCCCAGGCTGACCTGGAAATCACTATGTAGTCTCAGGGTGGCCTCGAACTCGCGATGATCCTCCTACCTCTGCCTCCTGAGTCTATGATGTCTAGGACAAGGCTTTGTCGACCTAGTCCAGGGGACAATAGACTCGGACCACAGCTGGATTTGTGACTGAGTCAGTCAAGTGCCTACCTAACGTGCACAAAGCCCTAGATTGAATCCCCAGCACCCTAGAAACAAGGTATGGTGGTGACACATGCCTGTAATCCCTGCACTCAGAAGTGGTTAGACAGGAAGATCAGAAGCTTAAGACTCCCCTGGGATACATTAGATCTTGTCTCAAGAAAGAAAAAAAAAATGCTGGGACCACAATGAGCATGCCCCATCTAGTGCCCACAGTGTGGCGGTGGACACCATCATCCTAGCCTGCTGGGAAGGAAAGGGGCAGTCATTAGTTCGACTGTGATTGCTTTGCCACCCTCACAGTAAACAAGGGTTTCACTGCTAAGAATAGAAAAGTCCAAAGTCCCAGAGCCCAGAGAGCAGGCCTTCTTATTAATCTAAGGCTGTTTGTTAGATCAACAGGTTGTGGCATCAGGAGGAAGCCAGCCGGGCACAAATCACCAAGGCTGGAGAACAGGTTTGGCAGGGTGGCCTGGAGTAGTAGCTCCTTGCCCAAAAAGAGTGATTACTCACGCTTGAAGTGGCTTTTTATATTGTTTTAATATTTTATTTATTCATTTTCAAGCAGATATGAGAGAGAGAGAGAGAGAGAGAGAGAGAGAGAGAGAGAACACACCAGGGCCACCACCTTGTGGGTCTGGCTTATGTGGGTCCTGGGGAATTGAACCCCGGGGCCTTAGGCACTGGAGGCAAGTGCCTTAACCACTGAGCCATCTCTCCAGCCCTGTTTGTTTGTTTTTAAGATAGGTTTTAGTCTAACCTGAGAGGTGTTTTCAGTCTACGTTGAGGGATGCCATGATGAAAGCTCAGATAGGAAGCTGGCACTCGCTCTATGGTGTAGACTCCAGTAGGACTGAGGGTTGTGATGGGCATACACACACACACACACACACACACACACACACACACACACACACTCTAGGATAAGTTGTCGTTAACACTACCATTTATTAAGCACCTGGTTGGTGTTAGAATTAGAAGGTGTGTTCCCATTGTTATCAGATGGGATTTGATTTTGAAGGATTTTTAACTGATAAGGAAACTGAGAGCCAAAGACCTGATGTAATCTGAACAAAATTGCTGAGTTAATATGGGGCAAAAACAGGATTTAAGGGCTGGAGCGATGGCTTAGCAGTTAAGGCACTTGCCTACAAAGCAGAAAGACCCAAGTTCGATTCCCCAGAAACCATGTAAATCCAGATGCACAAGGTGGCGCATGTGTCTGGAGTTTGTTTGCAGTGTCTGGAGGCCCTGGAGCACCCATTCTCTCTCTCCTTCACTCTCTATATCTCAAATAAATAAATAAGCATTTATTTATTTATTTAAATATTTTATTTATTCATTTTCAAGCAGAGAGATAGAGAGAGAGAGAGAGACAGAAAGAGCACCAGGGCCACCACCCCGTGGGTCCAGCCTATGTGGGTCCTGGGGAATTGAACCGGGGGCCTTAGGCACTGGAGGCAAGTGCCTTAATCCCTGAGCCATCTCTCCAGCCCAACATTTATTTTTTTAAAAAAGGATTTGAGCTCAGGTAGAGTCTAATGATCGCCTTCTTTCCACTGGGCGTAGAGCCTGGGGGTGGGGAGATTGCTCAGTTGCAAAGCCTGTGGCCCGGGTTTGAGTCCCCAGTGCCCATGTAGAGCCAGATGCACCGTGTGGCACATGCGTCTGGAGTTGGTTTTCAATGGCTAGTAATGTCTATCTCTCTTTCTCTGTTTGCAGATAAAGAAACCTCAGGCCTGAGTGGAACCTCTTCCCAGTAACTCACTTGCTGCAGTCGGTGACCCTCATGTTTTCAGAATCTCTTTAATGGGTCAACATGTACCCCCAGTTACAAGGCCTTCTCTACAGGAGAGATGGTGCCTCGGAAAGGTGAGTCTCCTGGGCATGGCGGCTCACATCTGGAAACCCAGCGCGTGGGAGGCTGACCCGAGCTCCAGTGATTCTCTGCTGAGGCAAGTGGACACACCCAGCTGCTCACGTGGGACCCGGAGATCAAACTCAAGTGGACTCTCAGTCTCCGGCCTTCATGCTTGCATAGGAAGTGCACTTACCTCTGAGCCATCTCTCCAGCATCCCAATACTCACACGCGCACACACACACAAACATATATATGTATATGTATCTATATATTTTTTGAGGTAGTGGCTTACTCTAGCCCAGGCTGACCCTGGAATTCACTATGTAGCCTCAGGCTGGCCTCAAACTCACAGCAATCCTCTGAACTAGGCCTCCCAAGTGCTGGGATTAAAGGTGTGCGCCATCATGCCCGGCTATATTTTTAATTTAATGAATTTATTTGTGTGTGTGTGTGTGTGTGTGTGTGTGGGCACACCAAGGTTTCTTCCCACTGCAAACAAATGTCAGACACAGTGCCACTTTTACGTCTGCTTTTACATGGGTTCTGGGAACTTGAACCCAGACTGGCAGGCTTTGCCAACAAGCACCTTTAGCCATTGAGCCATATCGCCAAGCCCCCAAGAGCTTTTTATTTATTTTTATTTATTTATTTATTTATTTTGGTTTGTTCAAGGCATATATTTTTTCTAGCCCAGACTGATCTGGAGCTCACTCTGTAGTTCCAGCCTGGTCTCAAACTCACAATGATTCTCCTACCTCTCTCTTTCTGGGATTAAAACCATGTGCCACCACGCTCCAGGCTTCTGGGTGGTGTTGGGGAGGAGGGGGATTCAGGATATTTTTGCCATCCCTTTGGCTCGCTCTTACAGCCTTCTTGCCCCCTCTTCCCTGAGCCAGTTTCTGAGCCTTGGTGACAGGAAGGTTAGCAGTTTGTTTTTAGTGTTGAGTTCTCTGCAGACTCTGTATTTCTGTTATGATATGTTTCAGTTCTCCACCTCCTGGAGCTGGTTGTCAGGCTAGCATTGGGAACAATACTCCCTGCTTCCTCTGGGTTTTCGCCTGGACCCATGGAATGTGGTAGATAGAGACAGCACATCTCACATCTCCTGATGAGTGCTCGGCTGTCTTTTCTTGTCAGATTGGTGGATCTTGATCTTCCCAGTATTCTCTGCCAACTGTAAAATAAAACAGATTCTCCCCACAAGGGTGAGAGCATCTCTGATGAAGGGGGGTATGCACACAGTTTGAGAGACATTTTGATGAGGATACCCACTCAGCTTGTCCAGCGAACAATGGGGACTGTGAACTTCCTGCCTGTGGGTGCTGACTTGCTTCCCAGTACCGGTGATGAGTTCTCTCCCACTGAGTGGGCCTTGTGTCCAATAGAAGGGCAGTTGGTGACCCGCAGAGGCTGGGTGCCACTATTGCACTGATGTGTATGTCTTGTCCACATGGTGGATTATGTAGCCTGCAGGGTCTTCGGATTGTTCCTGCTCTTGGTGACCTTCGTCACACAGCAGCTCCAGAGCACTTTCCAGGGCCATGAGGGTTGCCAGGAGAGGGCTAGCTTTTCTCTCTGTTCCCAGGTGGCCTCTCAGGTGTCCTGAGATGGCAGCCTATGGGGTCTTCAGCAATGGGGTCTTACATTTTAGCTCTGTTGAGTAACCAAGAACTTGGATATGGCCTACATTGTTTTGGGGACCTCATGGGTCTCCCTGGACAACTACTCACTGTGCTGGGTGGGGGGTAACCCAGTCCTGGTCCTGGAATTCATTAGCCAGAGCCAGTGATTTTAGAATTAAGTTTTCTCCACCTGCCCACTGGGCATATCGGTTTGGTCCGACCATTACCCTTTTTTTTTTTTAAATACTCTATTTATTCATTTTTCAAGCACAGAGAGAGAGAGAGAGAGAGAGAGAGAGAGAGAGAGAGAGAGAGAGAGAGAGAGAGAGAGAATGGATGCACCAGGGCCTCCAAGCCACTGCAAATGAACTCCAGACACATGCGCCCTCTTGTGCATCTGGCTGTATATGGGCACTGGGGAATCGAACTCTGGTCCTTCTGCATTGCAGGCAAATGCCCTAATCGCTAAGCCATCTCTTCAGCCCCGACCACTACCCTTAAAAATATATCTTAGCCAGGCATGGTGGTGCACGTCTTTAGTTCCAGCACTCAGGAGGCAGAGGTGGGAGGATCGCTGTGAGTTTGAGGCCACCCTGAGACTACATAGTGAATTCCAGGTCAGCCTGGGCTAGAGAGAGATCCTACCTTGAAAAAAAAAAGTGTATCTTGTAACTGCTATCCAGGAGGAAGGTACGTAATTAATGTACTAACTACTGTCTTTAGGTATTTTTGTTTGTGTTTTTGGTTTTTCGAGGTAGGGTCTCACTCTAGCCCAGGCTGACCAGGAACTCACTTTGTAGTCTCAGGGTGGCCTCGAACTCACAGTGATCCTCCTGCCTCTGCCTCCCGAGTGCTGAGATTAAAGGAGTGAGCCACCATGCAGGGCTCTCCTAGCATTTCTGATAGTTATCTCTAAACCTGTGATTTCATGGTTTAAAGCAACATGAACAGTCCCAAGCTCCCCTCTCCCCATTTAAGATCAAAGAACAGGAGGCTTCTACCCATGGTCAATGTTAGGCTTAATTGACTCTGACCTCTTGGACTCTGGATCTTATTAAACCTGTCTCAACTTCTGGCTCTGTTCCATTTCACCCTTACTCCAGTGATCTCTGTGGGCCTGGCTCACTTCTTCTGGGATCTGCCAGGTCCCACAAACCACTTCTCTGAATTTCTGCTAAGAAGGACCTTAGGAGACTCACTGTGTCTTTAGCAGGACGCTAAATTTCCTGGACATTCTTTATACATTTCACATAAATTTCACCCCTTTGGGTGGTGGTGATAGGGGACACTAAATGCCAAGGAGCCTGGTGTTCTGGTGCACACTTTTAATCCCAGCACTTGAGAGGCAGAGGCAGGAGGATCCATGTGAGTTCAAGACCACCTGAGAATTCATAGTGAATTCCAGGTCAGTCTGAGCTAGAGGGAGACCCTACCTCAAAAAACAGAAACAAAGCCGGGCGTGGTGGCGCAAGCCTTTAATCCCAGCACTAGGGAGGCAGAGATAGGAGGATTGCCGTGAGTTCAAGGCCACCCTGAGACTACATAGTGAATTCCAGGTCAGCCTGGACTAGAGCGAGACCCTACCTCAATTCCCCCCCCCAAAAAAAAACAGAAACAAACAAACAAACAATTAAAAGGAAGTTCCATATATTTTCCACCTTGACCAGACATGTCAATAAAAGTGTGGAGAAGTGCAGGAAATTTGAAATCTAAGGTTGTGTCAGTTTACATCTTTTTAAAAATATATTTTATATTTTATTTATTCATTTTTCAAGCAGAGAGAGAGAAAGAGAGAGAGAGAGAGAGAGAGAGAGAGAGAGAGAGAGAGAGAGAGAGAGAGTGCACGTGCACCAGGGCCACCACCTTGTGGGTCTGGCCCACGTGGGTCCTGGGGAACCGAACCCAAGGCCCTAGGCACTGGAGGCCAATGCCCCAACCGTTGAGCCATCTCTCCAGCCCAGTTTACATCTTTTTTAAAAATATATTTTATATTTTATTTATTCATTTTTCAAGCAGAGAGAGAGAGAGAGAGAAAGAGAGAGAGAGTGCACCAGGGCCACCACCTTGTGGGTCTGGCCCATGTGGGTCCTGGGAAATTGAACCAGGGGCTTTAGGCACTGGAGGCAAGTGCCTTAACCACTGAGCCATCTCTCCAGCCCAGTTTACATCTTTTGAAAAGTCATGAAGACCAGGCATGGTGATGAGCACCTTTAATCCCAGCAGAGGTAAAAGGATCACAATGAGTTTGAGGCCACCCTGTGACTACATAGTAACTTCCAGGTCAGCTTGGGCTAGAGCGAGACCTCACCTGGAAAAAAAAAAAAGTCTTGACATGATTTAGCAGAAGTGAGAGTGAAAGTTAAACTGGAGAAGGGGGGAATGAAGAATTTTCAATAAGCCAGTTGACATGCATAGATCCAATCCTTCCCTGTGGTTTCTGGGGATGGTGACTCACTGAATCTTATGTTTGAAGAGTTTTCTGGAAGAGGGCCCGAGTCAGGTGACCAAGCTTCACATTCTGTCCTCCAAGTTGTGATGCAACTGCAACGCTGTGAACATTACTCAACTTTTTCTGAGTCTCTTACGTCTGAAAAACAGAGGCTCCAGCCACCTCCGGGGTTGTCCTGAGGCTCAGCACTGAGCGGTTTGGTTGCTATTGCAGTCAGCTTCTCGTTGCTGGTAGAAGAATCCCCAACCAAAAAACAGTTTATGGGAGGAAAGGGTTTATTTTGGCCTACAGACTGGAGGAGAAACTCCATGATGGCAGGGGAAATAACAGCATGAGCAGGGGGTGGGCATCACCTCCTGGCCAACATCAGGTGTACAACAGCAACAGGAGAGTGTGCCAAACATGCAACCTCCCTCCTACCCACCCCCACAAGGTCTCTTGCCACTATAAACAAATGCATGTTGAGCTTTACATGAGTGACTTGGAATTAAACCCTGTCCAGAAGTCTTTACAAGCAAATGCCTTTAACCACTGAGCCATCTCTCCCCAGTCTCTCTCTTTGCTTGGAAACAGAGCCTTAGATAGCAAAGGCTGTTGTTCTCAAACTCACCTTGTAGCTGAAGATGACCTTAAAGTTATCTTTTTTGGTGGATGGGGGGTTCCAGGTAGGGTCTCACCCTAGCACAGGATGACCTGGAATTCACTCTGTAGTCCCAAGATGGCCTTGAACTCATAACAATCCTATTTTTGTCTCCTGTGTGCTGGGATTAAAGGTGTGCACCAACACACCTGGCTTGAACTTGTTTTGAGTTTGGGATTTAAAAAAAATATGTTATTTTAGTTTTTTCTCTTGGAGGGGTTCATTTTTGTTGTTTTTTTCAAGGTAGGGTCTCACTCTAGTCTAGGCTGACCTGGAAACTCTGTGGTCCCAGGGTGGCCTAGAACTAACAGGGATCCTCCTATGTCTGCCTCCCCAGTGCTGGGATTAATTGTGCGTGCCACCACACCCAGACTCTTCTCCCCTACCCAAGTAAGGTCTCACTCTAGCCCAGGCTGACCCAAAACTCACTCTGTAGTTCCAATGTCCAACCTTTAAAAAATTATGGATCAGCCGGGCGTGGTGGTGCACGTCTTTAATCCCAGCACTCAGGAGGCAGAGGCAGGAGGATCGCCATGAGTTCAAGGCCACCCTGAGACTACATAGTGAATTCCAGGTCAGCCTGGGCTAGAGCGAGACCCTACCTCAAAAAACCAAAAAAAAAAAATTATGGAGCATGCATCTGGAATTTGTTAGCCGCAAGAGGTGCCTGTGCACCCATTCTCTCTCTTGTTCTTGCTTTCCCTTTACAGATAAATATTTAAAAAGAAGAGAGAGAAGGAAGGCTGGGGAGATGGCTCAGTGGATAAAGCACAAGTCTGAGTACCCGAGTCCAGATCCCCAGAGCCCACATAAAAGCCCGAAACTGTGGGAAGTCTCTACAACCCCAGGAGGCTGTTGGGGAGATAGGCAGAGGTAAGAATTCTCCAGAAACTTGCACACAAACAGGGAACAATGAACAGCCAGAAGCCCTGCCTCAATCCTGGTGGAAGGCAAGGACTGACCCCAGAAAAACAGGTTTCTTAGCAACCTTTTAAGATGTAACTTGAGAGTCACAAAAAATGGCATTTATTGCTAATGCTAAATCACTTACCTTGGACTTTCCCTTGAGGAACCCATAACCACACTTTCAGTGACTGTCCCTAAGGGAGGCCCACACCCTTACTCACATGTATCTTCCTTTCCTACTGAGCCTTCATGCTTGAAGGTTAAAATATCTTTCATAAATTCCAGCTTTGTTTCATGCTGGATAGGCCTGAAATTGTTTGGTTTCTTTGCATTGAAACCACAAGTCCTGGGCTTGGTTTCACTGAGTTAAGATCTCCAAAATATTAGAGAAACTCCTCCGTTTGCCTAGGGTGACAATGTGAAACTATGTCTCTGTCCCCTCGCCACTTACGATCTGAACTTCCTGCCTCCGCTTCCCAGGTGCTGGGATAACAACTGTGTGCCTTCATGCTCATTTCTTTATTTTATTTTATATTTAATTTATTTATTTGCAAGCAGAGAGATACAGAGAGAGAGAAAGAGAGAGAGAGAGAGAGAGCTCACCAGGGCTACCACCTTGTGAGTCTGGCTTATGTGGGTCCTGGGGAATTGAACCCAGGGCCTTAGGCACTGGAAGCAAGTGCCTTATCTGCTGAGCCATCTCTCCAGCCCCATGCTCATTTCTTTTAATGTGGTGCTGGGGATCGAACCCAGGGCTTCGTGCATACTAAGCAAGTACTCTATCAATTAAGCCACATCCCCCTCCCACTTATTTTTGGAGACAGGGTCTCCTAATGGAAATGTAGGCTAGAAGAGTCTTAAACTTGCAACAATTCTTTTGCCTCTGCTCCCAAGTTCTAGGATTCAGAATGGCCTTAAAATCCCCTTTTAATTGATTATTTATTTATTTATTTTGAGGCACAGTCTCACTCTATCCCAGGCTGACCTGGAACTTACTCTTAAGTCTTTTTTTAAATTTATTTTTGTTTCTGCATCTGATTTAAACTGCAAACAAACTCTAGGTGCATACAACACTTTGTACATCTGATTTTTCATGGGTACTGGGGATTTGAACCTGGGCTGTCAGGCTTGCAAGCAACTACCTTAACCACTAAGCAATCTCTCCAGTCCATTAAAGTTCATTTTTAATAGTGCAAATACTCCTGGAAAGAAAGAGAAGGAAGGAAGGAAGGAAGGAAGGAAGGAAGGAAGGAAGGAAGGAAGGAAGGAGGGAGGGAAGAGAAGGGAAGGGAATGAAAGGAAAGGGAAGGAGGGAGGGAAGGAGGGAGGGAGGGAGGGAAAAGGGAAGAAGGGACAGAAGAAGGGAGGGAAGGAAGGAAGGAAGAAATGGAGGAAGGGAGAGAAGGAGGGAGGGAAGGAAGGACTACTAGCAAAGCTATACAAACAGATTCTGAGATCTGAGAGCACAAATTAGAAAGCAAACTGAAGCTGGACATGGTGGCTCGTGTCTATAATCTCAGTACTCAGGAGGCTGAGGTAGGTGTTCAAGGCAAGCCTGGGCTTCAGAGTGAGTTTCAGGTCAGCCTGGGTTAGAGTGAGACCCTGCCTCGAAAGAAACAAAACAGTGCTCAACACTGAGACATCTCTATCATACCTTCCAAGGCTCAGGGTTTGTTGCAGAAGAGGTGGTGGAAAGAATGTAAGAGCCAATGGAAGGGTAAGACAGCTTACAATGCAAATTTCCAGACACAAAATGACCTTGATATTCATGATTTCGAAGTTCCTGACAATTCCTACACAAGACATTCATCATAGGAGGAAAAGATGACGACATCGAAACAAAATAGAGAGTGATTGAGAGGGGAGGGGATATGATGGAGGGTGGACTTGAGAGGGGAAGAGAGGGTGGGGAGGGAATTATCATAGTTTATTGTCTATAATTATGGAAACTGTCAATAAAAAGGTAATAAAGGGTTGGAGAGATGGCTCAGTGGTTAAGGCACTTGCCTCCAGTGCCTAAGGCCCCAGGTTCAATTCCCCAGTACCCACATAAGCCAGACCCACAAAGTGGTGGCTCTGGTGTGCTCTCTCTCTCTCTCTCTCTCTCTCTCTCTCTCTCTCTCCCTCTCACTATCTCTGTATCTCTGCTTGAAAAATGAATAAATAAAATATTAAAAAATCCAAATGTTAAAAAAGTAATAAAAAAGGAACAACAACATAAAGAAAGAAACAAAACAGGCTCTTGCTTGCAAAACCTGATGGCCTAGGCTCGATTCCCCAGTACCCACTAGAAGCCAGATCTACAAAGTGCCGCATGCGTCTGGAGTTCCTATGCAGTGGTAAGAGGCCCTGGTGCGCCCATGCTCTGTCTTTTTCTTTCCCTCCCTCTCCTTGTAAATAAACAAAAAATATTTTAAACAAACAAACAACAACAAAAATCAATGGGCTGGATAGATACTCAGTGGTTAAGGCGCTTGTGTGCAAAGCCTAATGACCTGGGTTCGATTCCCCAGTACCTAAGTAAAGCCAGATGCACAAAGTGGCACATTCATCTGGTGTTTGTTTGCAGCAGCTGGAGACCCTGGCGTGCCCATTCTGTCTCTCACTCTTTCTCTCTCTTATCTCTATTCTCTCTCTCTCTCTCTGCTTGTAAATAAAAGAAAATTTTATTTAAAAAAATCAATCAAGGGCTGGAGAGATGGCTCAGCGGTTAAGGCACTTGCCTCCAGTGCCTAAGGCCCCGGGTTCAATTCCCCAGGACCCACATAAGCCAGACCCACAAGGTGGTGACCCTGGTGCTCTCTCTCTCTCTCTCTCTCTTTCTCTCTCTCTCTCTGTATCGCTGCTTGAAAATGAATAAATAAAATTTAAAAAAAAAATCAATCAAGATGGTGGTGTAGCCATGTCAGAATTTTTGGTGAGATTTGCTTCTGGCTCCCGAGGCAGGAAGGTAGATACTGAATATTCTCCTGCAGAGGTAGGTCCAGGTCATGTCAGAGAGACATCATAGCAAAGAGTCACTGAGCGTTGGTCCAACTGGGCGCTGAGGCTGCCTGCTGCTGAGAACTTTCTCCAGCTGAGGTGTTTCTGTTGGCCCCCTTGAGGTCTGACCTGTCAGGTCAGAGTAAACTGGTGTAAGTCCTCACAACCCTTGAGGAACTGGTGTCAAGGTGAAGGTCTACTGGGAGCAGAATGACTCTAGGGGATGTACACACAGCCTGGTTGTGGGACAAGAGGGATTTCCCTGGAGAGGAGCTAAGAGGTGAAGCCACTTGGTGGGTAGAAAGGCCGTCTGCAAAATTAAGGACTTGGGGGAGGGGTTGCTGCTACATTTATCTCTAGAAAACCTGGGAGAAAGCACCTTAAATTTAGAAAGATACCACAGGACTGGAGAGATCACTCAGCAGTTAAAACAGTTGCCTGCAAAGCATAACAAGCCAAGTTCGATTCCCCAGCACCCATGTAGAGCCAGATACACAGAGTGGTTCATACATCTGGAGTTGTTGGGATCTTTTTCTTTGGAAAAAGATACTGTAGGGCTGGAGAGATTGCTCAGTGGTTAAGGTGCTTACCTGCAATGCCTAGCGACCTGAGTTCGATTCCCCAGTCTCCACCAGAGGCCAGATGCACAAGATGGTTCATACAGCTGGAGTTCGTTTACAGTGGCTAGAGGCCCTGGCACGCCCATTCTCTCCTTGTCTCTCTCTCTCTCTCTCTCTCTCTCTCTCTCTCTCTCTCTCTCTCTCTCTCTCTCTCTCTCTCTCTCTGCCTCCAAGTAAATAAATATATGAATAAAAACCAAAAGATAATATAGCCAAGTATGGTGGCACATACCTTTAAACCCAGCCCTTGGGAGGCTGAGGTAGGGGGTTTGTTGTGAGTTCAAAGCTAGCCTAAGACTACATAGTGAATTCCAGGTCAGCCTGGACTACAGCGAGACCCTACCTTGAAAAACCAAAATAATAATAATAATAATAATAATAATAATAAAATAACTATGTGGCTGAGGATAACCTTGAAATTTTGATCTTCCTGCGTCCACCTCCCAAGTGCTGGGATTATGAACATATGCCCAATTCCAAGTAATTTTGTATGAAGTTTAAATATATATGTATATATATAGTTTGTATGTATTTTGTATGAAGTTTATATACATATATATATAAATCATACATATAAACTACATACCGTGTATACATTTTTGTTTTATTTTGTTTTTCAAGGTAGGGTCTCCCTCTAGCCCAGGCTGACCTGGAATTCACTATGTAGTCTCAGGGTGGCCTTAAACTCATGGTGATCCTCCTGCCTCCGCTGGGATTAAAGGTGTGCGCCACCATGCCCGGCTTGAAGTTAATATTTTTTAAAAAATTTTACTTATTTGAGAGAGAGAAAGAGGCAGGCAGAGAGAGAACGGGTGCACCAGGGCCTCCAGCCACTGCAAATGAACTCCAGACACATGTGCCACCTTGTGCATCTGGCTTTATGTGGGCACTGGGGAATTGAACTCTGGTTCTTCTGCTTTGTAGGTGAATGCCTTAACTATTAAGCCATATCTCCAGCCCCTGAAGTTAATATTTTTGAGGCAGAGTCTCACTCTAGCCTCTCATGCTAGTTCAGGCTGATCTAGAACTCACTCTGTAGCCCTGGAATCAGGCTGACCTGGAATTCACTCTGTAGACCCAGGCTGGCCTCGAACTCACAGTCATCCTCCTACCTCTGTCTTCTAAGTGCTGAGATTAAAGGTGTACGCTACCACATCTGGCTTATTTTTATTGTTTTTTAAAAAATATTTTATTTATTCATTTTCAATCAGAGAGAGAGAGAGGGAGGGAGGGAGAGCACCAGGACCACCACCTTGTGGGTCTGGCTTATATGGGTCCTGGGTAATTGAACCGGGGGCCTTAGGCACTGGAGGCAAGTGCCTTAACCGCTGAGCCATCTCTCCAGCCCATTTTTATTGTTTTTTTGTTTTGTTTTGTTTTGTCCAAGTTAGGGTCTCACTCTAGCCCAGGCTGACCTGGTACTCACTCTATAGTTCTAGCCTGGCCTCGAACTCGCAGTGATCCTCCTACCTGTGCCTCCCAAAATGCTAGGATCAAAGGAGTGCGCCACCACGCCCCCTGGGCTCTTGTTATTTTTCCAGTTTGTCTGGATGCACCAGACTAACCAGCTCCACCTCCCCTTGCCCTCGGTGTGATGGGATCACAGATGCCTCTGCCGCTTACTTGTGTCTGCTTTGCATGGCTTCTGGGTGGGTTTGGATTTGGGTTGGCAGCCTTTCAAGCAAGCTTCTTTAACCACTGAGCTCCTTCTCGGCCATCATCATCATCGAGACAGGGTCTCATGTAGCTTCAAACTCACTATGTAGCTGAAGATGACATTGAACTACTGGCCTCTCCCCCCACCCCTCCTTGTGCTGGGATTAGCATACACAGTTGATGCTACGTGGCTTCAGGTATGCTGGGCAAGCACTCTACAAACTGGGCCACACCCCCGTCCTGTAAAGAGAAAACTGAATTCCATGTACATATAAAGGAAAGCAGGGTATGTGGATGGAGAGCTACGCTGGGAATCTGATAGCCAATTACTAGCTCTATGACTTATGACTTTGGACCAGTCATTTCCCTTCCTAGTTTTGGTTCCTTTTCTGTGAAATAGAGAAGTTGAACTACGTAGTCTCTCCATTCTTTTCAGTTTCTTTTTTCTTTTTTTGGCTCTTTGAGACAAGGCATCACTTTGTAATCTAGGATGTACTGGAACTTGCTAGGTAGCCCAGGCTGGCCTTGAACTCCTGATCCTGGCCCATTTTCCTCCTTGAATTGAGACTAGATGCCTGCACAACCACACTCAATTCTCTTAATTTTTTTTTAAAGGTAGGGTCTCATGGCCTGGAACACAAGGCAATCCTCCTACCTCTGCCTCCTGAGTGCTGAAATTAAAGGCGTGGGGTGGGGACTTCTTTTCAGTTTTGATCCTGAGAATTTTTTTTTCTTTTGTGGTCTTGGATGGAACTCATGGCCCCTTCAAATGCTAGACAAGGGCACTCCTTTAATCCCAGCACTAGGGAGGCAGAGGCAGGAGGATCACTGTAAATTCGAGGCCAGACTGGGATTACAGAGTGAGTTGCCAGGTCAGCCTGGGCTACAGTGAGACCCTGCCTTGAAAAGAAAAGAAAAGAAAAAAAGATTTTGCAGCAAATGCTAGACAAGCACTCTGTCTTTCAGCTGCACTCCTATACCTTAACACTGAATTAAACAAGTTCTTAAATTATTACTATTATTTTTAATTTTGTTTTTTGAGGTAGGGTCTCAGTCTAGCCCAGGCTGACCTGGAATTCACTATGTAGTCTCAGGGTGGCCTTGAACTCACGGTGATCCTACCTCTGCCTCCCTAGTGCTGGGACTAAAGGCTTGCACTATTTTAAATATTTTAATTATTTGCAAGCAGAGAGAGAGAGAGAGAGAGAGAGAGAGAGAGAGAGAGAGAGAGAGAGAGAGAGAGAGAGAGAGAGAGAGAATGGGTGCGCCAGGGCCTCCAGCCCTGCAAATAAACCCCAGAGGCATGGGCTTCTTTGTGCATCTGGTTTATGTAGGTACTGGGAAATGGAACTCGGGTTGTTAGGTTTTGCAGGCATGCACCTAACCCACTGGGCCATTTCTCCAGCCCCCCAAAATTATTTTTATACATGTATGCTGTTAGGAAAAAATCAGGAAAGAGAAGTAGAAGGTTTGGCTCAATGGCAGAGACATGCTTTATTTGGGATAACCTGAGAAGGCCTCTGGCCAGGCTGGTCAGCGGCATTTCCCTTGCAGACTGGGAGATATTTATGGGGCAGAGAGGTCATTGCAATCCTTTGGTTGCAGGGCATTCCACCTTGCCTCAGGTCTGTGGCCACTTCAGGGAAATGCTCATCAGACAGGTGGTTTGGGGCCATTCCAGGAAGGTGATAATTCAGATGGGTGGTTGGGGTCACTCTTGGGAAACAGAGGGTTGCCATGAAATGGCAGAGACCAAACATGGAGACATTCTGGTTCTAACATTGGTGCCTGATGTTTTTGTGTATGGCCGCCTGGGTGCCATGGTGCACGTATGGAGGACAACCGTGGAGTGTTTTTCCTCTCTTTCCACCTTCTTTTATTTTTTATTTTTGGGGGGGGAGGCAGCCTCCTTCTGTTGCTGCAAACAAAAGCCAGATAGATGCTTTGCACTGAGTGCACCCTGCTTTCACGTGGGTGGCTCGGGATTTGAACCTCGGGGGTGGGGGGGATGAGTTTGCCAAAATCTCATGAATTAACCTTTATTTTGAGAAGCTCGGTCCTGCCCGTGGGTGTGTGTGTGTGTGGGGGGGGGTCTGCCTTGATTTTTCTGGAGAGGAGACGGAACTGTTGCATAACAGCCTCCGCTAGAGCGACAAGCCAGGAATCCTCACGGAGCGTGGCACCTGGGATCCAGCCTTTTCCTTTCCCGGGCCCGTGACCTTTGCTCCTTGACCTTGCCAAGGTCACGGTCACGGTGGCCCGTCCCCTGCCGGGACACGAGCTTCCTCCCCTGGACAAGGCTGCGGTCGCCGGTCCCCGATCGTCGAGGGGCGAGAAATCCCGCCAAGAGCTCGGCCTGCCGCCCCCCGCCCCGCCCGCCTCGCGGTGAGGTCACGCGAGAGACGTCACGGGGTTGTGACGTCACTGAAAGAGGGCCTTCGGGAGAGGAAGGGGCGGGGCCTCCCCACGCGGCGCGTGCGCAGTGGGCGCGGCGCGTGCGGGAGGCGGAGGTGGCGGACCCTCGAGCGGCGGCGGCGGCGGCGGCGGCGGCGGCGGCGCCGGGGGGGCGGGAGGGGGGGTCGCGTGGGCGGGCGTGCGCGCGAGCGTGAGCGTCTCCCCCCCCCGGATGCGGCGGTGAGCGGGCCCCGGGGCCTACCTCCGCCGTGCCGCTCGGGCCCCCCTTCCTTCTCCCCTGCTTCTCCCGGGGCCCCGGCGGCCGCTCGGCGGTGGCGGTGGGAAGGGGGGGGGAAAGCAGCGTCCGTCCGTCCGTCCGTCCGTCCGCGCGTCCGGCTGGCTCCCCACCATGGAGGGCATGGACGTGGACCTAGACCCGGAGCTGATGCAGAAGTTCAGCTGCCTGGGCACCACCGACAAGGACGTGCTCATCTCCGAGTTCCAGAGGCTGCTGGGCTTCCAGCTCAACCCGGCCGGCTGCGCCTTCTTCCTGGACATGACCAACTGGTGAGCCGGGCGGGGCTGGCACAGGCCTGGGCACCTGCCGGGGGCCGGGCGGGACGGCACCCCGGGGCGAGCTGAGGTCCAGGAGCCTGCACCGGGAGCCAGGGCTCCAGACAGGAACGGGATGTGGGGCTCCGACAGTGTCTTGTTTATTTTTGTTTATGTTTTTGTTTTTTGAAGGCACAGCAAACTTCCTCTTTGGGGACTAAACTGGGGCTCAGGAGGATGACAAGAATTTTGGGTGCTGTGGAAGAATCTGGGGTACCTAGGAGTTAGGGGGTGGGGGGAGACGCATGATTTGTGAGTGTCTGTGTCCAGCTGAGGAGAGATAATTATTATTATTTTGTTGGGAGGGAGATGTGATTATGGTGAGGACAGATGACTTCCTGAAAAGTTATGTCAGGGACAGAGTGGGTTCTACTGATGAGCCACAGCCAAGTGTCAGACTTGGGACAACTCTTAGGGGAAAGAGGTGTGTCATCTTTGAAGGGACTCGAGTCCCCAAGCACAGGGTTCAGCTTTGGGAACCTAGAGAAAAGGACTCCAGAATCGAGGGACTAGAGAGAAGTTTACTTGACGGAAAACCATTGGGGATAAATGGAGCCATTAGGCCGGGGACCAAGTATTTTTGGCTAGTGAGTGAGTTTGTACACACTCAAGTGGGGCAGAAGACCATCAGACTAAAGGAGTGTTTCTTGGCTTTAGAAGGAGGTCTTGGTGGTTTTTGTTTTTGTTTTTCCCCAAGGTAAGGGTCTCCCTCTATCCCATGCTGACCTGGAATGTACTATGTAGTCTCAGGGTGGCCTCGAACTTATGATGATCCTCCTACTTCTGCCTCCCAGTGCTAGGATTTAAATTTTATTTATTTGCAAACAGAGAGAGAGAGAGAGAGAGAGAGAGAGAGAGAGAGAGAGAGAGAGAGAGAGAGAAGAGGTACATACACACACACACACACAGAATGGGCACACCAGGGCCCCTAGCCTCTGTAAACAGACTCCAGATGCATGCTTCACTTCATACATCTGGCTTTAAGTGGATACTGGGAAATTGAACCCTAGTCCTTAGGCTTTGAAGGCAAGTGCCTTAACCTCTGAGCCATCTCTCCATCCCAAAGTGCTGGAGTTTTTGATAAGCAAGACTAACCTGTCTTCTTGGAGTAGAGCTTACTTCGTTCACTCTGCACAAGGGAGGGACTGAAGACCATTAGACTTCCTTGGAAAGTCTTTCAGGTGAAGCAGCTAAGCTGGATTTGGATAAAAGCAGTGGGGTGAGTGGCCTTTGCTCCTTGTTGGGCATTCCACCGTCCCCTGACATGTGGGATCTTGTTTCTCTTGGCATCACTTGCACAATCAAACTCCCCTGTATTTCCATGTCCACTGAACGCCTCGAGCAATGCCAGAAAAGCAGCCGTCACCCTAGATTTCTATCCCCACCCTCCTCCCAGCCTGCTCCCACTTACTTACCTCTAGACAGAGCCTGCTGTGGAGCCAAAGGTAGGGTGGAGGTATTTTTTCTTTTCTGTAAAGCGTCTTTTTTTTTTTTTTTCTTATTTTTCTTTTTTTCTTCAAGCTAAGGTCGCCCAGGCTGACCTGGAATTCACTATGTAGTCTCAGGGTGGCCCTGAACTAGGTGAACTAAGGTGATCCTCCTGCCTCAGCCCCTGAGTGCTGGGATCAGAGGTGTGCGCCTCCAAGCCCCGCTTCTGTGAAGCATTTTCCTTGGATCCTGTTATCTGCTCTTTAAAAACAAGTAATGTAGGACTAAAATTTGGGGGCTTAGAAAACTCTGAATTTTGGGGCTGAGGGGGAACAGATAATTTATATGTGTCTGCACAAATGTCTGTCCCCCTCAGCCCCCAATTTGAGGCTTTGAATGCAGGGCATAGTCTTTTTAGAATTAAATCAGCCTTGTGAACTTGCTCGCATCTTATGTCCAGATGATCTGAGGCAGGGAATGTAGTTCCCTGAGCACCAGTCCACGATGTTGAAACAATCAGAGGGGCAGGAGTTATTTAAGCCCTGAGAAGAGCTGTTCCTCTGGTGTCGTTTAGAGTTCCATCTAGATAAAGTTGTATCTCCAGGAGAGTTGTTCTTTGGCCTGTCTGCACGCCTCCCAGTGTTTTCTCCCTTGTTTACTCTAGTTTAGCAAAGGAAACTTGGTTATGGTGCTGCCAACTGAGTAGGGGAAGATCATTATTTCTCCTCAATTTCCTGTGAATTCCATCAGCTGGACCATTTAGACAAGCTCTAGTGAGTTGTCAGTCTTTTCTTTTTCTTTTTGAGTTAGGGCCTCGCCTTATAGCCGTGAATGGTCCTGCTTCAGTGCTAGGATTATTACATGTGTGAACCATCAGACCCATTTGTGTATGTGTGTGTGCACATGTGTGCAGATGCACATGTCTGGTGGGTGTCCTCTCTAGTTTGCACTGTTTCCTTGAGACAGAGTCTCTCATCTAACCTGGAGCTGTTGTGTTGTGTTGTGTTTTCTGTCAGATTGGCTGACTAGCCCTAGTGAGTCTCCTGTCTTTGTTCCCCTCAGGACCGGGAATTCAGGCATATGTTGTCACACCTGCCTTTTTATGTGGATGTTAAAGTCGAACTCAACTTCTGGTGCTTGTGTGGCAAGTGCTCTTACCTGCTGAGCCATCTCCCAGCCCTCTTTTTAGGCCTTTAAAGTCAGTGTTTATTGGTACAATTATTATGGCTACCACTCCAGTGTAATAATGTATTTTATATGCTTGAGAGGTATGTGTTCAGCATCCAAGATTGTTTTTAGGTGTTGTGGAAAGTGAAGAAAATAGGTAAAGCACAGTGGAGATGAGAAAAACTAGTAAGAGGACACTTACTTTGTTTAGTTTTTGCAAGCAGAGAGACAGACAGAGAATGGGTGTGCCAAGGCCTCCAGCTGTAGGAAACTCACTCTGGATGCATGTGCATGGCTTTATGTGGGTACTGGGGAATCAAACCCAGGTTGTTAGGCTTTGCAGGCAAGCTCCTTAACCGCTGAGCCATCTCTCCAGCCCCCAAGAATACACTTTATAAAAGAAAAAACTAGACTTACTTAACAAGGAGTGGTGGTGCAGGCCTTTAATCCCAGCACACAGGAGGCTGAGGTAGGAAGATTACAGTGAGTTGAGGCCAGCCTGGGCTTGAGTGAGACCCTATTTTGAAAACATCAGCAACAAAAAATACACTTATTTAAAAACTATTTGAGGACTTGGAGAGATGGCTCAGCAGTCAAAGTGTCCTGATGTGCCCATTGTCTTTCCTCCCCCTTCTCTCTCTCCTTGCAAATAATTAAAAAAATTTTTAAATACAAAATGCTTCACGAATTAAAAAAGATTACTGAGAGGCTGGGGAGATTGCTCAGTGGGTCAGGGCTTATTGCACAACCATTATGACCTGAGTTTGTCTCCCCAGCACTCACGTAAAGGCCAGACAAGGCACTCTGTAACTGCAATCCCACAATCCCAGCACTGGGGAGGTAGAGGCGGGAGACTCCCGGGCCTGTTGGCCAGCTAATGCAGACAAATTGGAAAACTCTGGGTTTAGCAAAAGAGACCATGGCTGAAAAAATGATGTGGGGTGCTTGCATTGACAGCACACAGACTACAATTGGAGTGATACAGAGAAGGTAAGCATGGCCCTGCGCAAGGATGACACACACATTCGTGAGGCTTACTAGATTAAAAAAAAAAAAAAAAAGGCCCGGCATGGAGGCACATTCATTTATTTATTCTCAGCACTTGGGAGGCAGAGGTAGGAAGTGAGTTCTAAGCCAGCCTAGGACTAATAGAGAGTTCCAGGTCAGCTTGGGCTAGAGTGAGAACCTACCTGGAAAACCCCAAACAGGTGGAAAGTGACTGAAGCAGATAGTCAGCATCCACCTCTCGGCTCCACATGTACATGCACATATATGCACACACATCTGCTCAAACGTACCTACACACATGCAAAAATTACTCTTTAGGGGATTAGGGAGATGGCTCCATGGGTGATGTACTTGGGTCCCCAGAAACCATGGAGAGCTAAACATGCAGTACAAGCATGTGTAATCCCAGTGTGCCTACAGAGAAAAGGGAAGTGGAGGCAGGAGAATCCCAGAGCTCTCAGGTTGGTTACCCTGATGAATGCAGCTGTGGAAGGTGAGGTCCAACCTCTAGATTGTCCTCTGACCTGTGCACTTGTGCGCTGTGGCAAGTGTGCGTATGCACACCTGAATTCTCACACTTACATTAAAATTTTTTTTTTATTATTTACTCGTTTGTTTATTTTAGACAGGGTCTTCCTTTTTATCCCTGGCTGACCTGGAACTGGATATGTAGACCAGACTAGCATTGGAACTCACGGAAATACTCCTTACTCAGACCACGAGTGCTGAGGTATTACATGAGGTATTACACTCATGCACCACCATGCCTGGCTTAAAAAACCCATTATGTTAAAATATTTTTACTTCTTTGCAAGGAAGGAAGGAGGGAGGGAGGGAGGGAGAGAGAGAGAGAGAATATGAATGGGTACACCAGGGCCTCTAGCCACTGCAAAGGAACTCCACACACATGCCCCAGTTTGTGCATCTGGCTTATGTGGGTATTGGGGAAGCAAACCCAGATCATTAGGCTTTGAAGGCAAGTGCCTTAACCACTGAGTCATCTCTCCAGCTTCCAAACCCATTATTTTATTTTATTTCATTTTATTTTTTTGCAGTGCTGAGGACTGAACTCAGGGCCTTGCGCTTGCTAGGCAAGCACTCATCCACTGAACTAAATTTTACTCCAACCCCCCAAACCCATTATTTTAATTTTTGGGGGGGGGGTTTCAAGGTAGGGTCTCGCTCTAGTCCATGTTGACCTGGAATTAACTATGTAGTCTCATGGTGGCCTTGAACTTCCTACTTCTGCCTCCTGAGTGCTGCAAACCCATTATTTTAAAATGAAGACCTTGAGTCTTCTAAAATAAGTCCAAATTGAAAAGATAATGTTTTTGTTTTCAAAAGAAAGTATTGTTGTCACTATTAAAAAGCTGATTAAGCCAGGCCTTGGTGGCAATGCCTTTAATCCCAGCATTTGGGAGGCAGATGTAGGAAAATCGCCATGAGTTCGAGACCTCCCTGAGACTGCATAGTGAATTCCAGGTCACCCTGGGCTAGAGTGAGACCTTACCTCAAATAACCAAAAAAAAAAGGGTGGACTAAATTGAGTGGTTTTTTTTGTTTTTGTTTTTTTGAGGTAGGATCTCACTTCTAGGCTGACCTGGAACTCCCTCTCTAGTCTTCCTCTGGCTTTGAACTCGCGGCGATCATCCTACCTTTGCTTCCCATGTACTGGGATTAAAGGCGTGCACCACCACACCTGGCCTTTTTGCTGTTATTGTGGTTGTTTTTAAATTTTTACTTATTTGCAAGTAGAGACAGAGAATGAGCACACCAGGGCCTTCAGCGGCTGCAAACAAATTCCAGATACATGCGTACCCTTTGAGCCCAGATCTGGCTTTACATGGGTACTAGTGGAATCGAACCCCAGTCATTAGGCTTTGCAGGCAAACACCTTAACCATTAAGCAATTTCTCCAGCCCTTTTAAAAAAACATTTTTAAAAATTTATTTGCAAGCAGAGAAATAGAAGAGAGAGAGAATGGGCACACCAGGACCTATAGCTGTTGCAGAAGAACTATGAACCACTTTGTGCATCTGACTTTATGTGGGTACTGGGGGATTGAACCTGGTTTGTTAGGCTTTGCAGCTGAGCCATCTCTCCTGACCTCTTTTTTTTTTTTTTTTATTTTTCAAGGTAGGGTCTCACTCTAGCCCAGGCTGACCTCGAATTCACTATGTAGTCTCAGGGTGGCCTTGAACTCACGGTGATCCTCCTATCTCTGACTCACGAGTGCTGGGATTAAAGGGGTGCGCCACCACGCCCGGCTTTTTTTTTTTTTTTTTTAAAAGGCAGAGTCTCATAATAGCCTGACGTGAAACTCTGTAGCCCCAGACTGACCTTGAAGTCATGGTGATTCTCCTACCTCAGCCTCCCAAGTGCTGGAACTAAAGGTGTGCACCACCATATCAGGCTTAAGTCAAGCCTTTTAGTCTTGGAAATTATCTGTCTTTTATTTATTTAGTTTTTTTTTTTTATTCATTTTCAAGCAGAGAGAGAGAGAGAGAGAGAGAGAGAGAGAGAGAGAGAGCACACACCAGGGCCACCACCTTGTGGGTCTGGCTTATATGGGTCCTGGGGAATTGAACCCAGGGCCTTAGGCACTGGAGGCAAGTGCCTTAACCACTGAGCCATCTCTCCAGCCCCTTATTTATTTAGTTTTTAAAAAATATTTTATTCATTTTCAAGCAGACATAGAGAGAGAGAGAGAGAGAGAGAGAGAGAGAGAGAGAGAGAGAGAGAGAGAGAGAATGCCAGGGCCACCACCCTGTGGGTCCGGCCCACGTGGGTACTGGGGAACTGAACCAAGGGCCCTAGGCACTGGAAGCAAGTGCCTCAACCTCTGAGCCATCTCTCCAGCCCTATTTTTTAAAAAATATTTTATTCATTTTCAAGGGGAGAGAGAGAGAGAGAGAGAGAGAGAGAACACCAGGGCCACCACCTTGTGGGTCTGGTTTATGTGGGTCCTGGGGAATTGAACCCAGGGCCTTCGGCACTGGAGGCAAGTGCCTTAACCGCTGAGCCATCTCTCCAGCCCTATTTTTTTAAATGAGAGAGGATATCATGTAGCCTAGTCTGGCCTTGACCTCCTGCCTCCACCTCCCATGTACTGGGATTACAGGTATGCACCCTTCCTGCTTAAGTACTGGGTATTTTTTAAAATTTATATATTTTCACATTTGTGAGCATACCAGGCCTCCTGCTGTTAAAAACAAACGACAGGTATCTGCCTCACTTTTTATATGTTTGCATGATGGTACAAGCTTGTAATCCCAGCTACTAAAAGAGGCTGAAAGTATGGAGATCTAACATGTGGAATTCCATAATGAAAGTGGCTTTCGAGACCCTCTAGTTTATTCCAACTTTTTAATTTTGGTTTTTCAAGGTAGGGTCTCACTGTAGCCCAGGCTGACCTGAAATTCACTATGTAGTCTCAGGGTGGCCTTGAACTCACGTCGATCCTCCTGCCTCTGCCTCAGTTTAACTGTTGCAGTCAGCTTTCTCGTTTCTGGCAGAAAGAATCCAACCAAAAACAGCTTGTGGAGGAACTCCTTGATGGCAGGGAAAATAATGGCATGAGCAGAGACTGGACATCACCTCCTGGCCAACATCAGGTGGCCAACCGAAACAGGAGAGTGTGCCAAACACTGGCAAGGGGAAGCTGGCTCTAATGTCCATAACACTGCCCCCAACAATTACACTGCCTCCTGGAGGCTCCAATTCCCAAATTGCTATCTGGCATTCAGAATATAAGTTTTATGGGGGACACCTGAAGCAAGCCACCACGTTCCATCCCTGGCCCCCTCATAATCTGATAACTATACATGTTGTAAAATATAATGCATTCAGTCCAGCTTTAAAAGTCCCCACAGTTTTTATCAATCCCGATGATTTTTAGACATCCCTATAATTCAAGGTCTTTTTAACTGGTATTAATAGCATGTGCCACCAACTCTTCCTGCAAACTTGTACTTAGCACATGTTAGCTATCTGTCCTTTTATCCCTAAGGGCAGAGACTTGCTCGATAACTTACTACAGTGTTTAATTACTTTTCTAGCTAGAATTATGTCAAAGCTAAATCTCCCTGCTGCAAATTGTTTTTTTTAAAATATTTATTTATTTATTAGAGAGAGAGAGAGAGAGAGAGAGAGAGAGAGAGAGAGAGAGAGAGAGAATATGAGCGCACCAGGGCCTCCAAGCCACTGCAAATGAACTCCAGACACATGCACCCTCTTGTGCAACTGGCTGTATATGGTCACTGGGGAATCGAATTCTGCTCCTTCTGCATTGCAGGCAATGCCTTAATCGCTAAAACCATCTCTTCAGCCCAATTTGTTTTTTTGTTGTTGTTTTTGTTTGTTTCCTATGTCTTCTTTGGAGATTGAGGGTATCTACTAAACACCTCCCTAAGAGGTCAAAAGGGCTGCTATTAATTCAAATTACTAGAAGTTTCCAACTACTTGGAACTTAAACATGGTTTGTGTTTAATGCAGTTTAATTTGTAAATTTTTGGGGGGTTGGGGAACAGCTGTATTTATGAGTGCTTATCCATTATTAAAAAAAACAGTCTAGTGTGTATGCTCATACCTGTAATTCCAACACCTGAGAGTCTGTGCAGGGGGATCACAAGTTCATAGTGTGAGTCTTATCTCAAAAAATAAAATGAAGCTGGGCGTGGTGGCGCACACCTTTAATCCCAGCACTCGGGAGGCAGAGGTAGGAGGATCACCATGAGTTCAAGGCCACCCTGAGACCACTTAGTGAATTCCAGGTCAGCCTGGGCTAGAGTGAGACCCTACCTCGAAAAACCAAAAAAAAAAAAAAAAAATAATAATAATAATAAAATAAAACGAGTTATAAAATATACATATAGAAATTCAACATTATAACTAATTTTACACGTACAGTTCAATATTACATAGAATTTGAAATTTCATCCTCAAAGTACTGTCTCTTGATTGTGTTCACATGCAGCTCTTATCATTTGTGATGAGGCAAATGACACTTGTAGCATTTTAGAAGACCTTGACTTAGGAGATAGCATTGGACTTCCTATCTTCCTGAAAGAGAGCATTGGCTGTTCTAGGCTTGCTCTGTGTGGTTTGGTGTTACAGCACCCAGGTTGCCTCTGGTATCCCCACGGGCAGTGGGAGTGTGTTTTGGTGCACTATGTGCAGCTGCCTCTGCCATGGGGGGAACAGATGTGTGTGGGGGTTTTGTTTTGTTCTACTGTTTTGAGTTAGGGTCTCGTAGCCCAAGCTGACCTGGAATTCATTATGTAGTCTCAGGCTGGCCTTGAACTCACAGGCGATTTTCCTACCTCTGCTTCCAGAGTGCTGGTATCAAATGTATGCGTCACCATGCCTGGCTTTTTTTTCTTTCTGGAACTGATATTTTAGAAAAGAAACTCAGAGCTGGGTGTGGTGGCGCACGCCTTTAATCCCAGCACTGGGCAGGCAGAGGTAGGAAGATCACCATGAGTTCAAGACCACCCTGAGACTACAAAGTGAATTCCAGGTCAGCCTGGGCTAGAGCAAGACCCTACCTCAAAAAACCAAAAAAAAAAAAAAAAAAAAAAAAAAAAAAAAAAAAAAAAAAAAAAAAAAAAAAAAAAAAAAAAAAAAAAAAAAAAAAAAGGAAGAAACTCAGGAGCTGGAGAGATTGCTCAGTGGTTATAGGCACTTGCTTGCAAAGCCTTTCGAGCCTGGGTTCAGTTCCTCAGTACTCATGTAAAAGCCAGATGCACAAAGTGGCACATGTATCTGGAGTTCGTTTGCAGTGGCTGGAAACCCTGGCAAGCTTGTATTCACTCTGTCTATTTATTTGAGAGAGAGAAAGAGGCAGACAGAGAGCAAGAATAGAATGGGGCGCACCAGGGCCTCCAGCCACTGCAAACAAACTCTAGACACACTCGCCACCATGTGCATCTGGCTTTATGTGGGCGATGAGGAATTGAACTCAGGTTCTTCTGCTTTGCAGGCAAAACCTTAACGCTGAGTCATCTCTCCAGCCCCAGAAAAGCTTTTTTTGAAGTTTGTATGTGGGTGTGTAGAGCCCAGAGGTTGATGCTGGGGGTTTTCCTCACTCTCCACCTAATTCTTTGAGGCAGGGTCTCTTGCTGAACCTGGAGCTCCCTGACTCATCTGATCTCGCTAGCCAGCAAGCCCCAGGGACTTCGTGTCTGTCTCCCAGCACTGGGATTCGAGGTGCATACCCTGTGTCCAGCAGTTCTCTAGTAGGACAATCACACGCCTGGAACCATCTGCAGGATAATGAGGGAACATGATTAATATTGATAATGAGTTAGCAGTGAAATTTCAGAACACATAGGAGTGGATGGAATCACACAGAAGATTGAGCCTGCTGTGCGCAATGATAGGAGTTACGTTTCACAATGAATGGGGAATCCAAGCTGCTGGAGAAGTGCCTTCTGTCCCGAGTGAGGCTGGCGAGCGAAGGTCTAGAAGATGGCCTTGGCTAGAGCTCAGATCCTTAGAGATTGGAAGGGATCCGAGAGAGTGATATTGTCAAGCTTCTTGCTTGTTTTTCTTTTCCAGGTAGGGTCTTGCTTTAGCCCAGGCTGACCTGGAGTTCACTCTGTAGCCTCAGGGAGGCCTCAAACTCACGGTGATCCTCCTGCCTCTGCCTCCCAGTGCTAGAATTAAAGGCGCCACCACGCCCGGCTAAATTAGCCATTTCAAATTGAACAATTGATTGGCATTTATTGCGACCACAGCATGGAAGCTGCAGCCAGTCATCAAGCAGTTGCTCCGCATTTCCCAGCCCGAGTGACTGGTAACCAGTGCTCCAAGTTCTGTCGCTGGGCAGACCTGGACTGGCTGTGTCCTTCCTATAAATAGAATCATACAATATTTGACCTTTCGAGTTTGGCTGCTTTTTCATCTTCTTCCTGTCTTGTTTGCCCCGTCTTTCTCTTCCTTCTCCTCCTTCTCTTCTCCCCTCTCTCTCCTCCTCTCTCTTCTGCTAGGGGTCAAATCTAGGACAAGAACAAGCGCTCTCTCTCATCACGAGCTGCATCCCCAGCCACAGATCTGCTGGTTTCATTTACACACATTTCCAGGACTCAGTCCTTTTGTTTTGGTTTATGGAGGTAGGGTCTCGCTCTAGCCCAGGCTGACCTGGAATTCACGATGTAGTCTCAGGCTGGCCTTGAACACATGTGATCCTCCTACTTCTGCCTCTGAGTGCTGGGACTAAAGGTCTGCGCCACCACACCTGGTTTCCTTTTTTTTTTTTTTTTTTTTTGTTAGATATATTTATCATTTGCAAGCAGAGAGAGACAGACTGAGATAAAGACAGAAAGACAATGGGAGTGCCAGGGCCTTTAGCCACTGCAAATGAACTCCAGATGCACACACAACCTTGTGCATCTCCCTTTGCATGGGCACTAGGGAATCAAACTCCGGTCGTTTGGTTTTGCAGGCAAGCGCCTTAACCACTGAGCCATCTCTCCAGCCCACACATTCCTTTTTTAAAAATTTTATTCATTTGTGTATGTGTGTATGGGCACACCAGGGACTCTTGCCAATGAAATTAACCCCCAATGCTTGGGCCACATTGTACATCTGATTTTCCGTGGGTATTGGGGGAATCGAACCCAGGCCAGCAGGCTTTGCAAACAAATGTCTTTAACTACTGAGACAACTCCTCAGCCCCACATTCCTCCTTCTTCTTTTTTTTTTTTTAATACACTTGGGTTTTGAGTACACAGCACAGAATGAATTGGACACTGTGCTGAATAAAAAATAGAGGTATTTTTTACAAGGTCTGGCTTACATAGGACCTGGGGAATTGAACCCAGGGCCTTAGGCACTGGAGGCGAGTGCCTTAACCGCTGAGCCATCTCTCCAGCCCCCTTCTTTTTTTTTTTTTTT
>PVHP010017621.1:0-34225 GCA_004024765.1 Zapus hudsonius | reverse complement strand
CCCCAACAACACAGCTTCATCGAGGTTGTAAAACCCAAACTGCCATCAGCTGAGGATCGATCTATCAGAACACATTCAATTGTTTGTGGGGGACACCTGTATCAAACCATGACACCAGTATTCATTCATCACTCTCTGCTTCCTGACTGTGGACTGAATGTGGTGAGCAACTTCAAGCTCCTGCTGCCATGCCTTTTTTACCACAATGGAGTAAAGCCTCAAAACATAAGTCAAAATGAACTTTTCCTTAAATTGCTTTTGTTGGGTATTTGCCATAGCAATGAGACAATTAATCAAAACACACACACACACACACACACACACACACCTTTCTTTGGTCTGGCCTCTAAATCTAGGGCATAAAAACTCTGAGGCTGTGAACTTATCCTTTCTGCTTCTCCCTGACACACTCCACCAACCTTATTTTCAAAGTAGTCCAAAACAGTAGCAATGCTCACCATCTTGTCCATGTAAATACACATGATAGATGATGGCCATAGTCCAAATATTCTCCCATGAACAATCCAAGCTGATGTGCAATACATGCCGCTAAATAGAATTTCTTCCCTTTCTCTCTGGTTCAGCAGAAAAAAAAATCAAATCTAAGAGTAGAATCATTTGGTTGGGGAGGTTGCTCAGTGGTTAAAGGTGCTTGCTTGCAAAGGCTGTCAACCTGGGTTCAATTCCCCAGTTCTCAGGTAAAGCCAGACAGATACACAAGGTGCACAAGCATCTGGAGTTCCTTTGCAGTGGCAAGAAGCTATGGTGCACCCATTCTCTTCTCTTCTCTCTCTTTCTCTCTCTCTCTCTTACTCTCTCGCTCTCTCTCTATCATCTTTCTCCATCTTTCAAATAAAATAAAAATATTTTAAAAGAATCTTCTGTGCTGTTCTTTTAATTTCATACCTTCGTCATCAAATCTGTAAATATCAATTTTTATAGTAATGTTGAAAGTTAATCTCTGCCCTACATATTTTTACAAGTAACTATAACCACATCCCAATTTTTTCATGCTCTTCAAAGTTAATTTCTGTGTGTGTGTGTGTGTGTGTGTGTGTGTGTGTGTGTGATGTCCAGCCCAGACGACAGCCGCAAGTGTTGTCCTCAGAGACACCATCCATCTTTTTTTCAGACAGGATCTCTTACTGGTCTAGTGCTCACAATTAGCTAAATGTCTGACCGGTGAGTTCCAAGGACTGGTATCTACCTTCCCAGCAAAGAAATTACAGGCATGCACCACCACGCCTGGTATTTTACATGGGTACTGGGGATTGAATCAATGTCCTTATTCATGCAAGGAATGTCATCGCCCCAGTTTCTAAAATTTAACTTCTTTGAAACCATGCTCAAAGAAACTGTTGCACTGAATGAGTGACATGTGACAGCAAAGTATGTGTCCACACACTTAGATGCTCTATGCATTTGAGAATACTACCAGAGGCGAGCTCAAAAAGAGAAGGGGGAGGCCTAGAAGACTCCTGTTTGAAAGAAAAAATGATTGTGCATATCTCAACACCCAGGAACAATGAACAATAGCCACCAGTTTTGTTTTTTAGCAAGAGAGGCAGGAATCCAGAGAAGTGACCTTCCCTCTGGCATTGGACAAGAGTTTCTATGACCACAGTAGCTGTGACCTTGCAATGGGAAAGACTTGTACTGATTTGTCACTGGGCTGAGAGGAGACGAGAAGAGACACTCGAGCTTCATGGAATATGCACTTTTACATGATGAGAGTTTCTCCTGCAAATGACTTGAGACCTAGTCGGTGTCTCAGCAGTTTTTCCTCTCCCAGAGTTCCCAATTTGTTTTCATTACTCACTAGCCCAGCACCTCAACACAATGAAGGCACAAAGGCAAAAAGATGAAGAAGGGAAAAATTAATAATTTCTACATGAGCTTCCTCATCTTGGCTAGATTTATGAATTTCATTTCCATGATGCAGAACTTAGGATTTTTAACAATGAGGTGGGGAACCCTTAATTGTTTTTTTATTGCCTCAAGAGCTCCAAAGACATCTTGTGCTATGTCGTCATTTACATTTCACATTAAATTCAAAATATGCTTGAAATGAGCAAATATTTATTTTAATTTGGTCCATCTGTTAAATGAAATCCGAAAAAGACAGCTAAATTACTATATTAAATTCAGTGATTTGTAAACAATTTATATGTTCATTTGTTCTGGGTTAAAAATGCCCCAAAGCATGAGTTTTATGAAACCCACAAAGCAAATTGCATCGTATTAATCTGATGGATGCTGGCCATAATTTCTTCCTCTTCACTCCATTAATTTATTTCCTAACTTGAGTTAATTAGTGAGGTTTCTATTTTTATAAACTCTTGGAATTTCATGGGGCGGGGTGGGGGGAAGGACACATTTTCAAGTGCTGCTTTGAAAACCTAACCTACAAAAGAGGAAACAGGCTAAATAGGAATGGTAAATTTCCCCAAGACATTATCACACATTGAGCACCTGATTGCCACTCAATGATCTTTATACTGGGAGCACAGTGGGTGATTAACACATGGTTGTTCTAAGGAACCAGGAAAGAGCTAGAAAGAAAAGATACAGACAGCAGTGAGAACAAACTCATTCCAGGCAATTACTAATCAAGAGATGATCTCCAAGGTCCTATCCATCTCTAAATTAAAGTCTGGCAATTCTCATTTCATGCTACCAATGGAGACTAACTTCAAATTAAACACCCACGAGGGGGCTTAGGAGATGGCTCAGCGATTAAAGGTGTTTGCTTGCAAAGCCTGCCAGCCTGGGTTTCATTCCCCAGTACCCACTTAAAGCCATATGTACAAAGTAGCATACGTAAGTGTCTAGAGGGATTTTTTATTTTGCAATAGCAAGAGGCTCTGGCATACTTATACGTTCTCTCTCTTTCTGATTCTTTCTCCCACCAACACAAATAAATAAATAAACAAACAAACAAACAAACACCCACTAGGAGAAGAACACATTCTGAGAATTTTTTTTAATGACTGGTTAAATAGAGAGGAAAGATAAATCAATGATTTTCCCTTCACTTTGGTCAAAGCAATATTAATTCCTATGTTACACTGGGAGGTAGGTGAACACATACTAATTCTTATCTATCCCATAATCCTTAATCACTCAGGCCAGTATCCTGTGTAGATTTAATTAATTAATTAAGAAAATTTATTTACATTTCAGCACAAAATAGATCTAGATATAACATGCCTTGGGGCTGGGGGGATGGCAATCAAAGGTACTTGCTAACAAAGTCTTCCAGCCTGGATTCAATTCCCCAGTACCCACATACAGCTGTATGGTAAGTGGTTCAAGTGTCTGTGATCCCAACATGTCTACAGCAGTGGGAAGCAGAGCCAGAAGGATCCAAAGTTCATGGGCCAGCTATCTTGACTGTGCTTTGCAGTGGCAAGAGACCCTGTCTCAAAGAAGGTAGAGCACAGACACGCTGGAGTTACCCTCTGACCTCCAAACATGCACTGTAGCCCCCCCACACACAAATTAATTAATATTTAAAATATCCCTAATAATCTGCCCTGGAGGAAAGGAAAACCAAACAAGTTTTTTAACAAATGTTCAAGCTTTAAGCAAAGTTGGTATCATTCCATCCTGGGATATTTTGGTCTAATAGTCAATGGACTAGGCAGGTTGTGTTGGCTTTCGTTGCCTTTGTCAAGTTTCCTAAGGGAGCTACTGTAATAGGTAGGCAGACACTAGGGGGCCTGGAGGTTAGTGAAGGAAGGACTCTGCCTTTAGACTCTTGGTACAAAGGGGAGAAGGGTAGTCTGTCAATCACTCACCTGCTCAAGGGACCATCCGTCATCTAAAAGCATGCAGAGGAGGTGGGAGGAATAGTTATGGCCTTCATGAAATGATGTACTATAGCCCTGAATCCCTGCCCCTGGAGCCATCGCTCAGCCCCACTCATGAGCCTAGCCAGCTTCTCTGTGCCCGAACTCCAAAAGCATTGCATTTCTGCTTTCCCCACCTTTCCCTTCTCTGGCTGCACACCAACATCTTAAGCATGCTTGCTCTCTGCTCTCTATAAATCTTTTTTGCCTTGCTTCAGTCATCATCCACATCCCTAATTTTCATAGCTGATTCAAAGAACAGTATGAAAATCGGTAACAGAACCTCCTGAGACTCCCCAGATTCCAGAGAAAATAGTGGCACTAACCTAAAGCTTAGGTTGGTTCTTGCTTGTCAAAGCCTTACCCTGCTTCATATTCCATTCCACCACAAGCCTACGAAAGTCTGAGCCAGACACTCATTTCCCAACCATAAAGAGGTTGTTTGTTTGTTTGTGACAGCAAGAGTTTATTATGTAGCTGAGGATGGCCTTGAACCTCCTGAGCAGTGCTGGGTTTACAGGCATGTGTCATAATACCTGGTTTATGCAGTGCTGAGGATCGAACCCAGGACTTTGTGCATGCTGTAGGCAAGCACCCTACCAAGTGAGCCACAGCCCCTCAAGTTCCTCCTTTATAAACAGAAACAAACAGCTAGCTAGTGTGGCAGGAGAGTAATGCAGAAACAGAGCATGGAGACGAACATGAAAGAGATTAATGACAGAGAAAAAGCTTGGAAACTCCTAACCAAGGGTTGGCTCTAAGGGACACATGAGGCCAGTAAAAATGATCACTGAAAGGTCACACCTCACACCTCTCATGACCCAGTGTTATTTACCTTCTAAACTTTCTTTCCCAGCTTTGGCCCACTTCCTTGCTCAGAAATGCTCTTTTCTTTTGTTTGTTTTTTTGTTTGTTTGTTTTTATTTTTCCAAGTAGGGTCTTGTTCTAGCCCAGGCTGACTATGTAGTCTCAGGGTGGCCTTGAACAGTCCCTGGTGAGGAATAATTCCAAACATGTAAGCTCCCACTTGCCATTTTGCACCATCTCAGATTAAAATCAAGTCAGCTGCTTTACCCACTCTCAGCCAGAGGCAGAACTGACCTAAGATTCCAGTGCCTTTTAATTCATGTCCCTTCTTGGGCCCGGGAACCAGTTGCTCAGGTTTCTGACACAAAAACAAATAACACTGTGTCTGATTTGTCCCCAGAGACCAAACTGGAAAGGGCTGAAGGGAGGAGAAAAGCAATGGTAATCAACTCCTCCGAGTCACCCTTGCACACCCTTAGTCTTTAGTTTCTTCTAAAATGTGTATTTCTTAGCCCTTTGCTCCCAGAGCTCAGCCACAAGGCCCATCTTCCGGAGACTTTGGGGCCTTCTGTGACAGAAGAATAAGAAAGGAGACAGGATCATGGTTAACTAGGAAAGAAGCCAGTTAGCAGAAGCCTGAAAGCCTGAGATACACTAATGTGGAGAGGTGCTTGGGAGTGTCTTTCCCCGGCTCACTACCCCACTCCTGTTTTTGTCTCTATTACTTATCATGTGTCCCTGGTACAGATCTTTGACAGAAGATCCTGGAAATCTCAGGGAGTGTCCTCCAATCTCTGACCTGTGTCCATGACCGTTCTAGACCCTGGGCCACCTGAAAATACTTCCTTTAAGTCCAGAGAAAGCCTCAATTTAAAATACTTGCATCACAACCAAATTTGGAAAGCTAGCCGCTCTGCACCGTAATGAAGTCCATTAGGAGGTTCACAGTCAAGTCCCATGGATCAGGCCTCTCCAAAGGAGAAGAAAAATGAAAACAAAAGTCTCATGGGCTGTAGAAGGATCTCCAGAGAAAGGACAGGATGAGATAAGCCTTTCTTTTATCTCTGCAGAACTTACTCCTTTGCAAGGGACTCTCACCTCTCCTAGGTGACCTAGGTGTCCTTTCTATCTCCCAGTATGTTGGAGGCACACGTGTGCAGGTGCAGGTGCAAGGGGAGAGGTCAATATCAGTGTCTTCCTCAGTCGCTCCCCATCTTACTTTTTGAGACATTAAGCCTGAGACACAACCATTCAACTAGACCCACTAGCCCCAGGGACCCTCCTGTCTCTACCACCCCATCTCTGGGATTACAGACCCACACCTCCACAATTGGCTTTTTCATGAGTGCTGGGGATGCAAATGCAGGTCCTGATGCTTGCATGGCAAGCACTTCAACTAAGCCATCTCTAAAGCCCCTCATACTATTCCCATTTTTATTTTATTTATTGGGTGTACATGTATGTGTGCATGCATGGGGTGCAATAAGGGCCTCGCTTCTGGAAATGATCACCAGACGCGTGCACCACCTTTTTACACTTGGCTTATAGGAGTGGCCTGGGAACTGAACCCAAGCAAGCTTTGCAAGCAAGCAACTTTAACCACTGAGCCATCTTCCCAGGCCTTTCAACTCCTTTTTAACTCGATATTTCATGACTCCTCTGAGGCCAACATTTGCATTCTGCTATAACTCTTCACCTTCGGTGAACTTGAGTTTAAGCTTTTAAGGCCAGAGAGGGGGCTGGTCCCCCTCTACCCAGACTCACTCAGGAAGATGATGGTCTGTCTTCTGGCGGTCCGGCTCTCCTCGCTCTCTGACTTTCTCAGCTGTAGCTGCTGCCCCGTCCCTGATTGCTTGCTTCTCATCAACACCTTCATCATATTCCAGCACATGAAAGCCACCGAGACCAGAACCAAGAGGTAGATTGCGAAGGCCCCAAAGATGCTGGACTGAAACACCGTCCAACGACTGGAGAGGTTGGTACAGATGGACATGTTGGAGTTCTCAGGCTGCTCGTGGTGACGCGTGCGAGACAGGTTGCAATTGAGTCCCCGGTGAGTGGGTACGTATAGCAACGGATACTCAGTGCCCATGGCAAAAAGCAAGGGCAATGCCACCAGGGCAGAGGTGACCCAGACGAAACCGATGAGCAGTTTCACTTGGCAGGGTCCAGACACGGCCTTATACTTGAAAGGGTGACAGATGGCAATATAGCGCTCGAAGCTGAGGGTCAGCACGTGCAGCAATGTAGCGTAGCTGCACGCCTCAAAGAGGAACGTGTGCAGCTTGCAGGACAGTGCATAGCTGGGCGTGGTCAGAGGGTTCCAGATGATGCTGTAGAACTCCATGGGCATGCCAATCAGAAACACCAAGATGTCCGAGCAAGCCAAGCTCACCATATGATCGGTCACCTCCTTCTGCAGGTAGCCCTTCTTCTGCAGCACCTGAGTGACCCGAATGGTGACGCTGTTCCCTAAGATGCCCACCACAAAGATGACCAGGTACACGAGGATCAGGGTGATTTTGATCCATGTGGCCACCTCAAACTCGGGGACGTGGCTGTGATCGATGACACGGGAGCAATCCTGGCTGGAGCCACTGGATGAAGCCATGGGGAAGAGACCACGAGATCCCAGTCTCTTCCTCCTGTTCCTCCTCCTCCTCCTCCTCTTCCTCTTCCTCCTCTTCCTGGCAGCAGAGCCCCAAAGTTGTGGAGTGCGCCCCACCAGAGTGCAAGCAGGACTTTCCGAGTTCGCTGACCAAGGCTAACTTGGTATTTCTGTGCTCTGATGGAAACTTCCTGGAGCGGTTCAGCCTAGGAGAGGTGGAGGTGCCTGGGGCTGGGGGATGATCGTGCAGGAGGTGGGAGAAAGGAGAGGTTCAGGTCTTCCTGTCCTTCTGTCCTGTTCACAGTGAGACCCTCAGCTTCCTGGTGCTCCTCCCCAGCCCTTTGCCTGGTTCTCGGTTCCCTGCCAGGCTCCTGGCACCAGCCACCGCGGCGCACCCTGCAGGAAGAAGGGAAGTCCACTTTCATCAATCATTAACCAACGCTGATTGCTCAGCCGCCGGGCTGCACAACGAGCCCGACTGCACGATCTGACTCAACACGGAGATGTTGACCCCGGAAGACCGGTGGCCACACCGCCTCCCGCCACCCACGCACCCCCCCGCAGCCGCCCCAAGCCAGCCTTGGGGATCTCCAGGGCAAGCATCCCCAGAATGTGTTTGCAGTGCTGTGGCCTGGACGCTGGAGGGCGGGCGCTCCCGGGCTTGGGGCCAGACTGACTCTGTCCCCTGTCCAGGCTCCGTTGGTCAGCCTGGGTGTCCAGACTTTGAGCCACCCAGGTGTTTGAAGTGGACTGTGTAGAGTTGCCGCCAGCGAACATGCCACTAGATCTCCAGTGAAGCCAGATTTTTGCTCATAGCCTGCTAGTGTTTGTGTGTAGTTGCCTTTTCGCTCATGGACCCTAAGCACTTGAAGACTCTCCTTTCTGGGCAAGCCCTTCTCTGGGCAACCAGGGGAAGTGGGAAGTCTCTAACTGGGGACATGCATATGCCTGTGAATGGCACAGCCAGGATGCCCAATGTGGAAGTGTGTTTTCCCAGCAAGCTGTTCCCCAAATATCGAGGATTGCAGCAGGAGGTTGTCCTGCTGTCCCACAATGGCATAGAGAAACAGCAGTAAAGATCATGACATTTTCCCTTCTCTAAAGGGAGAGAGAAAAACGTCTAAGGGCCGCTTCATTTTCTTATACCAAAGTCAAAGGGTGAGGTAAGGCAGAGGGAGTCCAACACCCAATAGGGACAGTCAAAAATGTCTCATGGAGGGCTAGAGAGATGGCTCAGCAGTTAAAGACACTTGCTTGCAAAGCCTGACATCTGGGTTCCATTCCCCAGTTCCCATGTAAAGCCATATGCACAAAGTGGAGCATGCATCTAGAATTCCTGTGCAGTGACAAGAGGCCCTGGAATATCACATTACACACACGCGCGCACACACACACAATTGGGGGGTGGATGATGGTTCTATGTAAGCATAACGACATGAGTTGGAATTCCCAGACTCTGTAATTCTTAGGCCTGCAAGTGCATGCCTGTCATCCCTGGAGAGTGGGCAGCAGGGAATCCTTGTGCTCACTGGCTAGCTAGTCTAAACCAAGAGTGCTTTAAATTCAACAGTGGCCTTTGGGAGAAAGGAAGATATTTGTGTTACCAGCCCTAGGGCTTCCTGCTTCCTGCCCCCAGCTGCTGCATGTCAAACATCCTGAAATGTATTTGATAATCCCAGCTTACTCAGCACAGACAAGATTCCCATTACTGCCCAATTCTATCCATCAATTTTCTTCTTTACCAATGTGTGAACACAGATTACAAATGCTTGGCAAAAGTGAGGATCAAGTTAATTAAAATTTGTCCCTTACAGTAAAGATGGAAAAGTACATTTTGCACAAAATGTCCATGGTCTTCATGACCTCACAGTGGCTGATGCTACCTACACAAGACCTGCATAGTAGGAGGAAAAATTGATGAAATCAAATTAAAAAGAGAGACTGGTTGGAAAGAAAAAGGGATTCGTTGGAGGGGGGATTCAGGAAAGAGAAAGGAAGGGTGGTGGAAGGGAATTATGATCATGTAATATTGTCTATATCTATATAGGTTTTCAATAAAACATTTAAAAATGAAATACATTTTGAACAAAGGTCTGGAAGAATTAAATGTTCATTTTGCCTTTGCTTTTCCTAAAATCAATTTAAAAACCATTTAATGTCCTCTCACTTGTCAACAACAGATTTAGTTTACCATGCATGCTCTGAGTCTTCCTCAAACACAGTAGAATGACACACCTGGAGACCAGACTCTTGGGTTTCAATCTGGGACCAACCACTAACTTAGCCTCTTTTTACTTCAGGTACTTACCCCATAACATGCAGATACTAGTAGCATCATTTTCCTGGATTTATTAAGAGCATTAAATGAATTTACATAAAAAGGTTCCTTGGTTTAATTTTGTACATGTGTACATACTGGCTTTTTTTTAGGCAATATAGCTCAGTAGGTAAAATCCCATGATCTAGAGTTAAGCTGCATAGATTTGAGTCTGCGACCCACATCTAGTGTAGCCTTGGACATGTTTATAATCTCTGAACCTCAGCGTCCTCTTCTATGGACTTGGAGGTTAATAACAATTGGTTCCAAAGACTTGTTTACAGAAGCAAGTGGCATCATACAGATGAAGTACTTATAACAGTGCCAGGTACCTGGAAAGTGCTGGACAAGGATTGATAGTCACCAGTGTCTGAACCGCTGGAATTTATGCTCTCTAAGCTGACACACTGTGAGATCTTAAAGCACTTTCTAAACACTCCAAGTCTCACCACAGTGCAACACAATATTGACTAAATATCTGACGGTGGTGGATTGAATCAGAAGTCCTCCATAAACTTATGTGTTGAATGCTTGGTCCCCAGCTGATGGCAGTTTGGGAGGTGGAGCCTTGCTGGAGGAGGTGTGATTCTGGGGGAGAGTTTTGGGGTGTTATAGTCATCTTTGACCAGCTATCACAAGGAGTAATGTTCAACCTTTCCCTGTCATCATGTAGATTCCCCTCAAAAATGTAAGCTAAAATAAAACCTTTCCTCTCAGCAGCTGTTTTTGGTCAGGTGCTTTATCCCAGGAATAAGAAGGTAACCACAACAATGAATTCCACTGCAATTATATCAACAGATACTATACACTGTATCCTTTCTCGAAACCACTGAGATTCTATGGCAGTAATATATTCACTCTTCTGAAAGGGTTTATCTGCAAGTCAAGCCAAAAGTATGCAAATTGTTAATTATCATAAGAAAATAATGACTAATTTATTAAACAAACATTTATAATAGCATCAAAAAGAATGGAATATAAATAAATTTAACCAAGAATGGGAAAGGCTTGCATGATGAAAAGTATACAAAATGGATGTGAGAAATTAAGGAAGACACAAATTAATGGAAAAACATGTTTTGTTTGTAGATTAAAAGAATTAATATTATTAACATGCTCATACTGCTTAAGGTTAGATAGAGTCAACATAATCTCCATTGACATTCTAATGGCACTTCTTACACAGGAAAAGAAGACAGTCCAAAATTCATATGGAACCACTGATGATTTTGAATTACCAAAAGCAATCTTTTAAGAAAATGTTTGTGCCTTGAGTGCTCGGACCCAGACCCTATGCAAGGCCAGGTGAGACAGCTATGCCTTGGCTCCCCACCCAGCCTGTGCAAACCACAACCCCACCAACTGACCCCCTGTTCCAGGCCAGGTAAGCAAGTCTGCCACTTGACTCCAGACCTGCTTGCAGCCCTGCGCATTAACCCCTTGACTCCAGGTGAGGCTAGGTTTGGGACCTGTGCCCAGATGTCCCACCTTCCCTTTCATGCTTGGACCCCTGACCCTACACAAGGCCAGGTGAGGGAGCTGTGTCTTGGCTCCCCACCAGCCCATATGCCCCATGATCGACACCCACTGACCCGGATTCCTAACAAGGTCCAGCCCCAGCCTGCTACTGCTGTTGAAGGTTTGAACACCCCCCACACTGCCTGACACCAGAGGAACCAACAAGTGCCAAAGCCTCACCAGCCTTCCCAGCAAAATCTCATGCGTCTGCATATCTGCTGAAGGCCCTGGGAAAACCAATCTCTCAGCTGAGCATGGGCAGATCACAACGCAAGAAGAATACACAGGTGGAGTGCCCCATACCAAGTTTGCCTAGCCCCCTATGGAAGGCCACACTGAAAATATCAAAGAAAGAGCACAAATGCAAAAATTCTGAATAAAATCCTTGAAAACCAAATTCAACAACATTTAAAAGTATTATCTACCTCAACCAGGTAGCTTCATCCCAGGAATGCAGGGTTGGTTCAACATATGGAAATCAATCATCATAATCTACCACATTAATAGATGTAACCACAAAAAAACCACATGGTCATCTCAATTGATGCAGAAAAAGCCTTTGGCAAATTCCAACACCACTTCATGATCAAAACACTTGAAAGACTTGGAATAGAGGGCCTATACCTCAACATATTTAAGGTCATATACAAAACTCCTAAAGCCCAAATAATGCTCAATGAGGAAAGACTCAAGAAGTTCCCACTAAATTCGGGGACAACACAGGGGTGTCCACTCTCACCACTGCTCTTCAGCATAGTCCTTGAAGTTCTAGCCAATGCAATAAGACAGGAGAAAGACATAAAATGGATTCAAATTGGAAAGGATGACGTGAAACTATCCCTTTTTGCAGGTGATATGATCGTATACATAACAGACCTGAAGAATAGTATCAGTAAACTCCTGAAGGTGATAAATTCCATCAGCTGCCGGGCGTGGTGGTGCACACCTTTAATCCCAGCACTCGGGAGGCAGAGGTTGGAGGATCGCTGGGAGTTCAAGGCCAGCCTGAGACTACATAGTGAATTCCAGGTCAGCCTGGGCTAGAGTGAGACCTTACCTCAAAAAAACAAAAAAAAAAAATTCCTTCAGCAAAGTGGCAGGATACAAAAGTAACACACAAAAATCAGTAGCCTTCTTGTATGCAAATGACATGCATACAAAAAAAATCAGCAAAACAGTCCCATTTTCAATAGCCACACATAAAATCAAATACCTTGGAATAACACTAAGGAGATGAAAGACATGTATAATGAAAACATAAAAATGCCCAAGAAGGAAATTGAGGATGACATGAAAAAATGGAAAGCTCTCCCATGCTCCTGGATAGGTAGAATTAATTTCATGAAAATGGTAATACTTCCAAAAGCTATACACAGATTCAATGCAATACCAATAATAATATCAGCTTCATTTTTACAGACATAGAAAAAATCTCCAAATTTATTTGGAATGGCAAAAGACCTCAGATATCCAAAGGAATCCTTAGTAAACGAAGCATGTCAAGCGGTATCACCATACCTGACTTAAAGATATACTACAAAGCCATTGTAACAAAAACAGCATGGTACTGGCACAAAAATAGACAGGTAGACCAATGGAACAGAATTGAAGACCCTGCCCTAAGCTCAAGCAACTATAGTTACTTCATATTCAACAAAGATGCCAACAATGTAAACTGGAGTAAAGACAGCATCTTTAACAAATGGTGCTGGACGAATTGGATAAATACTTGCACGAAAATGAAACTAGACCCTATCTTCTCAGTGTGTGCAAAAATCAATTCCAAATGTACCAAAGACCTCAACATAAGACCTGAAACTCTGAAAACCCAGGAAGAAAAAATTGGGGAAACTCTCTATGAGATAGGAATAGGGAAAAACTTCCTGAACAAACCTCTGATAGCCCAGGAAGTGCAACAATCACTTAACCAATGGGATCTCATCAAGCTAAAATGCTTCTGTACAAACAAGCATACCTTACTCAATGCCAATAGACCACCATCAAACTGGGAGTTAATCTTTTCCAGCCTCAATACAGATAGAGGTCTAATATCTAGAACATATAAAGAATTCAAAAAATTAAACAAAACATTATGAAACAGCCCTCTCACAAACTGGAGAACTGAACTCAACAGGGAATTCACAGAGTAAGAAATACAAATGGCCAACTCTCTTTTGGGAAAATGTTCAATGTCATTAATCATTGGAGAAGTGCAAATCAAAAAAAAAAAAACAATGAGACTCCATCTTACTCAAGTCAGAATGGTAATCATTAAAAAATCTACCAACAATAGATGCTGGCAAGGTAGTAGGGAAGAAGGGACCTTCATTCACTGCTGGTGGGAATGCGAACTTGTACAACCACTATGGAAAGCAGTGTGCAGGGTCCTGAACAGGATGGGTATAGAACTACAGCAGATCCATTTATCCCTCTACTGGGCATCTACCCCCAAGTTTCCTCACTGAAGTACAGAGACATTTACTCAACCATATTTATAGCAGCACAATTCATAATAGTGAAGAATTAGAACCAACCCAAATGCCCATCACTGGACGAATGGATATCAAAGTTGTGGTACATATACACTATGGAATTCTATGCAGCTGAAAGGAAAAAAATGACATAATGAAATTTAAAGAAAAATGGTCTGACTTGGAGCAGATCATTCGTAGCTACCACATGCAATATCAGAGAACCAAACACTGCATATTTTCCCTCATATGTGGTTCTAACCATGTTAAACGGGAGCATTAAGAAATCTGTCAGTGAACAGAAAGATTGTAAAAGGGAATGGAAAGAATTGGGGGTGGAATGGGAGGGTCAGGGGGACTCATACAGTAAACTAAACTAATAAGGATTTGACACCATAAAACCCTTGCTTTTATACAATAAACTCCTGAAGAAGCTGAGGGCGCCACCAGGTAAGAGGAGCCATGAATAGAATGAGAGGAAGCCTAACCTCAAGAATAATTGCTCAAGCCTGCATCTCCCTGCCCCAACACTGAGCTGTTGATCAAAGAGACCCAAGAGGTCCTCAAAACATGGCAGACTTCTGTCAAAGCTCTTGAATACCTGTCCCAGGCCTAAGGTAAGACCCAATTGCAAAACTATCCAGAAACATTGCTCCCCTCAGCAACAGTACACAAAGGGGGAAGAAAAACAGAGAAAGAAAAACTGGCTACCTCTGGTGCAGTTCATAACCCCCTAACCTATGGACAAATCCAGTAAGCGCACTGAGGAAGGACCACAGTGGGTAGGGGACAGAGAGGAAGGAAACAGAGACACCTTCACAAGATTTGCTCATACAATGTATAAACTTATTCATAATAAAGATTTTTTAAAAAAAGAAAAATATAAAATGTTTGTGTGGAACATGTGTACAATGGTATACAGTAGAGGTTGGAGAACGAGCTCCAGGCTTTCTTTGAGATAGGGTCTCTTTTGTTGCTTTTACCAATGAGAATCCAGTCTTAGTAGCCACAGCATCCAGATTCTCCTGCTTCACCCACCCGTTCCATAAGCAAGTTCAGGCCACAGATGCACATGCCACCTTGCATCTGGCTTCATGTGGGTGCCAGAGAGGATCAAACTCAGGTCAGCAGGTTCAAAAGTCTTTAACTGCTGAGCTATCTCTCCAGCCCCAAAACAATCTTCAGAAAGAAAAGATGGAAGCATCTTAATTCCTGATTTCAAGTTACATTTGAAGGTTGTAGTAATTTTATTTTTGAGGAGGGCTTAGGACATAGTTCAGTGCTACAGTGGGAACTACCTTGCATGTACTTTGCCCTAGTTTCAACCCCTCAATCTCCAGGACCACACACTCATTGAAACACACACGCAAACACACATATGCACACACACACATGCACACACACAAACACATGGTATTGGATTATCAAGAGACACATAGACCAATCGAACAGAACAGAGACTCCAAAATAAATCCAAGCACATACAGCCAATTAATATTTGACATGACATACAATGGGGAAATGTATAAAGAAGAATAGATACAATATCAGGATATACAACAATAAAGGGTAATCCAAATTATGAAATTGGATCTTCTACTTAACACTATACACAAAATTCAACTAGAATGATAAAAACATAAATATAAGAAAAAAATCACAGTAAGAATGCTCCTTCATATTGGCCTTGGTAATGATTATTTTAGATATCATACCAAAAGCTCCAACAAAAAACAAAATAAATGAATGGAATTATGTAAAATTTAAAAGCAAGTACAGAAACAATCACTATATGATAGGACAAATCTACAGATTAGGAGAATATGCTTGCAAACAATATAATTGATCTGTTACTATCCAAAACATATAGCAGACTAAAACAACTAAATAATAAACAAGCAAACTACAAAACCCCACAAATAGTCTGCTTTTAAAATAACAAAGCCAAAAAACTTAAAAAATGAAATTAATTTTTTTAAAAAGCTGGGTGTGGTGGCCCACGCCTTTAATCCCAGCACTTGGGATGCAGAGGTAGGAGGATCTACATGAGTTCGAGGCCACCCTGAGACTACATAGTGAATTCCAAGTCACCCCAGGGTAGAGCAAGACCTTATCTTGAAAAAACAAAAAAAGACAAAAATAAAAATTAAAAAATGACAAAGGTCTTCTAAAATCTGGCAAGGGACAAGAGTGTTCACTTTCACCAGTTTATTCATTATTGTGTTCAATAATGAATAAACTCTCAAGTGCACTTGGGTAGCCTGGATCAGCCCATGGGATAGGGGGGTATGGATAGCCTAGGAGTCAGCTCAGTTCCACCACCACCCCCTTTGTATGTTGTTACTGAGGGGGGCCATGTCTCTGGATATTCTCCCCCACCATGGCTCTTACAATCTTTCTGTCCCCTCTTCCGCTCAGTTCCCTGAATCATGGTGGGTGAGTATTAAGGCTGCTTTATTGTTGAGGTCTTAGGGAGTCTTTGTACTTCTGCTTTAGGTTGTGTTGAAGGTCTTTAGTGTCTGTCTTGTTGGCTCATCCTGGGTTGACTTATTGGCTGTGGTTATACGTCTCTTGCTTATCCCACTACTGTCTGCAAGGTTCCATGTAGATCCTCCATGGTAGGTCTGGGGTGGCTCATCTCTTGCCAGGTTGTCAGCTACAGACCTGTGGCTCGTTGGCAGGGTTGGAGGAGCTACAGCTCTCTCGCTGCCTTCTGAAAAATACAAACAGAATCATCATTGGAGAGTGAGATCAGTATAGGTTAACTGAGATACACATTTCTGAATTGGCTAGATTCTATTGTTAGTAGCCTCTTTGTAAAGCATTTATAAAGTGAATTTCTCTTTGGGGTCCCAAGATTTTGGTTCCTGGTGCATTTTGCCCTGAGTCCCCAATTCCAGTTAAGGGCTCCCCATCACTGAGTGAATTACTTGGCTGAATTAGAAGCTGTTGATTGCCTCCCCCAGGCTTTGGTGCCTCCATTGCACAAGTGCTAGTTTCTTGGTTTGTTGTTCTTTCCCAGAAGGAAGTGTGTTCAGCCTACTCATGGTGACAAACTGTGCTTCCTATCAGTGGTCTCTGTTTATTCCAACTATCATTGACCAGCTTTCCCTGGCAGCTTATGCAGTGCCTTCCAGAACTGCACTAACTGCCATCTGGGGGCTGGTCACAATTCTGGACCTCACAGGGTCCTTTGATGCTGGTAGATGGCTTTCTGTGGTTTCTTCAGCAATAGGATCCTACCTCAGACCTGGGGTGGGCATTCAAGAGCTGTGACATAATCCTATCTTGTTTTGGGGATCTCATGGGTCACTTTGGTCAACAACTCAGTGAGGGAAGGAGCCGGTGACTGGGACCAGGAGTTGCCGGACTAATCAATTTTTCCCAGACTTATTTGAGAGAGAAAGAGCATGAACCAAGTCCTCCTTCCACTGTAAGTGAATTCCGGATGCATGTGCCACTTTCTGCATCTGGTTTTACATGTGTACCACCCACTACCCACATAAAGCCAGATGCATTTGTAAAACTACAGTTGTCATTTCACTATGAAGATGTATATCCAAACATCATACTATGCACCAAAAATATACACAAATTTTTAGAAAGAAAGAAAACAGATTGTCAATTTGGGTTAGGGAGATGGCTTAGTAAGTAAAGTACTTACTGTGCAAACCTGAGTTCAATCCCCAGCACCCATATAAAATGCCAGATGAGGTGGTACAAACTTGTTATCCTAGCACATGGGGAGGAAGAGACACAGAATCCCTGGGACTCACTGGCTAGCCCGTCTAGCCTAATCAGTGGCCTCTGAGTTTAGTGTGACACTATCTCAAAAATAAGGCCAAGTGCCCCAATATCAACCTCTCTCCCCCATGCATGAGCACACATATACACATGCACCCACACACAAACGAGTTCCCACACACATACAAATACACAAACACACACACATCATACATATATGTAGGACAACATAAAGCATTACCAAAGGAATGCCTCTTCGCGTGTTAGTTATGGCAAATGTTACAGATACTCAAAAGACAGACAAGATTCCTGGTCTCAGAAAATTGAACATGCATGAATGACCCATAGGGGATCTTTATAATAGCCAGATATATAATAACCAGATATCTTTGTCCAGCTTGACTCCTTATTTACACCACACAGAGAATTTACAGAACAACACAGACTCCTACTCTCTCCAACTTTATCTCCATGAAAATCTAGCTTCCAGTTGTTTACAAAACCATGGTCAAGGGCCAACTTAAATGTATAGCATTTGGCCTTGTTATACTGTCTGTAAATGCATACAATGGCTACCCTATGAGAGACTGCAAGTGTGATCTCAGATGCACTAGCAGCGAGTGTGCTGGAGAAGTTAATGGCCTATTTGGCAGGCTTCAGAATGAGCAGCACCAGGCCCACCTCTCCTCACCCCTTCTCACTGCAGAAACTCTTCAGAGCCTTGAAAACCCAACCAGACAAATGAGAAATCCACCGATTTTTCAAGTGCCTACTTGAAGCCATTGTTCATTATTTTCTCAAGTGCATGCTGACCTCGTGTTATAAACACACTTAGCACCCGCCACCCCAGAGCTCCAAGCTGTCAGACCCTCATTGTCTCTGCCATCAGAACTTGCAGCCTATAAGGAATGTGCTGGCTAGGTTCAAAAGTACAGAAACAAACAAACACAAAAAGCTTAGGAGCTGCCTCACACTGAAATCCACCTTCAGCCCTCAGCTCACGATGAGGATGAAAAGTGCAGAGCAACCAGACACCCTTGTGCTGCATGACAACCCGCATCACAAACACCTGACCTTTGGACACGAGCCATTTCAGGTTGGGGACAGGAGACAATATATATATATATTATTTATTAGTTATTTCTTCTTAAAACCATCATTCAGGATGGTGACATGCTCAGTGGGTAAAGGGCCTGTGCTTACTGTATAAGCATCCGGGACCTGAATTCAGATCCCTAGAACCCACATAAAATGCTGGATGTTGTGCATGCAGTCTTAATCCCAGCACTATAGGGGGCAGAGACAGCAGATCCCTAGGCTCACTAGTCAGCTAGTCTAGCTGAATCAGTGAGCTCTAGACTCAGTGAGAGACCCTATCTTAAAGAAGAAAGTGCTGAGCTGGGGAGATGGCTCAGAGGTTAAAGAGGTTTTTTTGGAAAGCCTGCCTGCCCACCCAAGTGCAATTTCCCAGTACCCACATGGGTCTGGAGTTCAGTTACAGCTGCAAGAGGACCTGGTGAGCTCATGTGCTTGTTCTCTCTCTCTCTCTCTCTCTCTCTCTCTCTCTCTCTCTCTCTCTCTCTCTCTCTCTCTCTCTCTCTCTTTCTCTCTCTCTCTCTCTCACACACACACGTAAATAGATTTTTATAAAAGATGTAGAGCAATTAAGAAAGAACACACAGCATTGATCTCTGGCCTATACACACATACACACATGCATCCACACACACACACACACACACACACACACACACCTCATACATATATACACATGCAAAAATAAAAGCAAGATATCATTATTCCATGTGACACCGGGAAAATGCTTATAGTTTGATAAGTATAAGAAAGAGGAAAGTCTCCTATGAGTCCTCCCAGGACTGCTTCATGATCATATAAACAAATTCCTCATTGGACAAAGAGACTGAGCAGTATTAGAGAATGGAGCACAGACCCAAATCCAAAACTCATCCTCATCATGATTTCTGAAGGAAAATCACAGCCACTTGTGTAATCCATGACCCTTGTCAGAGGTTTGAAGGAGAGCCTGCAGAAAAGACCCCAGTGTTGTGTGGAAACCCAGGGGCTAGAAAAATTGTGTCCAATCCAAACCCAGGATGCTTTGGAGGAATGAATTAACATTTGTCATGATGTGTGCTGCAAGAATCAACACTGTAGATTTCTTTGAGCTGTTGGGTACAAAGCCCAGAGTCAGTCGAGCTGTGCTCTTGACAGATTTGATACTTGCTGTTGTCACTAGCATATCCCAACATGGGTCATCTCATTATCACCTGCTCCAGGGTGCTAGAACATGTGGGTATGTGTCAGCTGGGAGGTAGGAGAGCAACGTGCCTAGTCCAGTCTGATTTCCCATCATAATGGGACTGGGTAGGTGAACCCTTCAATTTATTTCATGTACTGACAACATGAGATCAAAACTGTAGCAACTTAAGAAGATTAAGGGAAAGGAGATGCCCAAGACATGCTTGCTGCCACTGTTGGTCTCACTAGCCTGCTGAATATGATGAACCCACACGAAAAAATGCCTGAAGATCAGCAGCAGCTAGTACATGAATCCCTCCCAGAGAATGAAAAGAACAAACTCAAGCAGGACTTTCATGATCCCTTCACACCTGGCTTCACCCAACTTCCCAGCTTTCTATCCACCATGTATATGGATTGTCATCTCCAGAGGTGGTGGTATGGTTTCAATGTGAAATGTCCCCATAGACTCATGTGTTTGAGCACTTTATCTGCAGCTGGTGGAACTGTTTGGAAAGGGTGTGGAACCTTTAGGAGGTGGGTCCTTTCTGGAGGAATTACATCATAGGGTGGGTGAGGCGCCTATGAGGTTTTTGTAGCCTAGCCCCACTTCCTATCTGCTGTCTGCTTCCTGAGTATGGATGCAATGTGACCTGCAGCATGACCTTCTCACCATGATGGGCTGTATCCCCTAACACTGTGAGTCAAAATAAACCCTCCCTTCCTTAAGTTGCTTTTTTGTCAGATATTTGGTCATAGCAACAAGAAAATTAACTAACACAAATTGGAATCCCAATTTTTTTTAATGTATCCATGAGCTTTTATTGTGTCTGTCACTCTTCTCACTAGGGATGCCTGCTAAATTTCCTCTTCTTGACCTTGACTCAGAGGTGATTGAGTTTTTGATGCCTAGAGTGTAGGGAATGTGATGGATGTGTATGTTGCTAAGTGATGTCTAAGGTTTTCTCAGCAAAGGATACAGCTTTCTAATGGCTGGCCCTCCCTCCCTCCCTTAATTCCTATCTTCCTTCCTTTGTATTTCTGTTATTGTGTTGTTGTTGTTGAAACAAGGTCTTGCAATGTCTCCTAGGCTGTCTTGGGTTTCACTCCACAGCCCATGTTGGGCTCAAATTCACAGTCCTCATGCCTCAGCCTCCCAAGTTGCTGGAATTACAGGTATGAGCCACCATGCTTAACTCCTGGCTTGCTTTCCTTATGGTCCACATCTTGGGAGCCCTGAACAGTCATGAGAACAGTTGCCCATAGGCTACCATACTGGAATGAGGATGTCAGCAGACCTCATACCTCTGTATTTCAATCTCCTGCTCTATCTATTTCGGTTGCCACCGAAACTCCAGACACATGAGCAAGCCCACAGATGACAGTTTGTAGCCTTTAAGCCATCCCAAATGATGCCAGGTATAACAAACTTAACTTACCCTAATAAACCCTGTTTGAATTCCTAGTTTGTGAGCAAAATAAATGTGTTCATGTTCTGAGGCACGGAATTTGGGTGGTGTTTTTTATATAGCCCTAATAACTGACCTCAATACTCTTCAAGAACAAAGGGCTGCTTGCGGAATCCCAGCCTTCCTAGGTTTCTCTTCCTGCCTCCCCACACCATGGAAGCCTTGCTTCCCTCCATTTATTCATTTTTTGCTCATTCAACAAACACTGTGAAATACCTTCCTTCAGGAATATTGTAAGGACACATTCTCTATGCTCAGAACCTTGCAGTCTAGAAAAACAGGTGGTGTGGTATCCTACTAAAGGGACATGGAGGATATAGGGTTTTGCTGAGTCTGGCAGGCTTCTGGGACTGTCTCCTTCTGATAAGGAAGTTGAGGCAAAGTCTGAGGACCCCTATAAATCTTAGCAAATCCTGGACACTCTAGCCCCCAGGCAGGCCACAGCTGTGCCCTGAGATAAGCAGGCAATTCAAGGCCTAAACTTTGTCCAGCTGCAATAACAAACCTAAACAATAAGGTTATGCTTCCTCTGCTGACATCACCATTCTATACATGTATAGAGTCACGTAGGCCCCTCAATTTATCTATGCAAAATAGGTATCCAAAGGATACTGGCCCCTACCAATCGAACTCATGAGATGTCCACAGATCGTGCCCCTACCAATCACCTTGCTGTCTATGCTTCCACCTCTGCCCTTTTCTCTATATAAACAACTGCTATCTATACGATAAACAAAAACTGCCCACTGCTGCGTTTTCCCGAGAGTCTCATCTCTTGTCAGCTCATAGCTATTCCAAGCCTCTGCTCACCCAGCTCCGTGGACGAGCAGGGAGTTGATGCATGCTGCAACTTCCCCACTAACCCATGGACCCACAGCTGGCACCCAACGTGGGGCTCAAAGAATGTCACTGGGATGCTTTCATTGGCAGAAGATAAAACTTTAACTAATTGCTTCAAAAAGAGGAAAAATTAATATGTCACATAAAATGAAGCCCAAAAGTATATGACTTCCAAGACTGGTTAATGTCACTTCTCATATTCATCTTCAAAACCAAAATTCTCCTCATCTTTCAGTGCTGTACCTTAGGGAACAGAGGAGCCTCCACCCAAGGCCACATATGGCTTTCTCAGTTCTAGAAGCCCAGCACAGACATCACAATATCCAAAAATGGAAGAAAAGAAGTATTTTCTTCTTACATGTCTGATTTGTAATGTGTATGCATGTGTGTGGTGTGCATGCTTGTGAGTATGGGCACATGTGTGTAAAGTCTAGTGGTTGCTGTCCGGTGTCTTGGAGACAGGGTCTCTCACTGAATCTACAGTTTACTGATTCAGCTAGAGTACCTAGGCAGTAAACCCTAGGGATTCTCCTGTCTCTACCTCCAGGGCATGCATTGTCACACCCAGCATTTTTACCTGAATGCTGATTATCCAAACTCAAGCCATCATGATGGCATGACAAGAACTTTTCACCCACTTAGCCATCTTCCCATTCCTGCTCCCTAGATATCTGTTTTATCAAAACCATTATGAATTTTCATATTATTTCACCAGATTCCTAGAACACACAGAGAAGATGGAATTTTCCTTCTACACACAAGAAGGAAACTTTTTTTCTTACAATGAGTTCTTCACCAATGTGCCCTGACCTCTCGGCATTGCCATAAATGTCCTTAAGGCCCAAGCACATGAAGTCTTGTGATATGAAGGGATAAGGAGATACCACAGTATTCCTGTGTTTTATCATTAATTAACCATATGGCTTATCTCTCATTTGTAGAATGAGGACATTATTTCAGTGGCTACTGTATTTTATGGCTTTATATTTCTAAGATTAACCTTGTCCTAGGATCTTTAAAAAGGTAAGTCTAGATAATGGAAAATGAAATAATAAATTAAGATAGTTCACCTTGATTGGATTCCACAGTGCTAGGAGATTAGGAAAGTACAACTTTGAGTTTGTCTGTGAGAATGTTTCCAGAGAGGATGAACTAAGTAGGAACTGTCCTGAATGTGGGTGGCACTATCTCACAAAGAAAAAGCAAAGGTGGGAATGGAGGCTAGGAAGATGGCCCAGTGGGTAAGTAAAGTGCTTGCTCTGCAATCATAAGGACCTGAGTTCAGATCTCTATCACCCGTGTAGAATGCTAGGTAAGGTGGTGCACGCCTACAAAGGCAGAGACAGCAGGATCCCTGGGGCTTTCTGGCTAGGTAGTCTAAATCACTGACATCTAGATTTAGTGAGAAATCTTGTCTCAAAATAAGGTGGACAGGGCTGGAGAGATGGCTCAGCGGTTAAGGCACTTGCCTCCAGTGCCTAAGGCCCCAAGTTCAATTCCCCAGTACCCGCATAAGCCAGGCCCACAAGGTAGTGGCCCTGGTGCTCTCTCACACTCTCTCTTTCTCTCTCTTCTCTCTCTCTCTCTCGCCTTAATAAAAAAATTTTTTAATAAAAAATAAGGTGGACAATGATGGAGAAAGAAATCTGATGTCCATACACACATACATACAAACATGTATGCACACACAAAATAAGGTGGGAAAAGAAAAATACCTAGCAGTGAAGGAATATTCTCTTTCCCTCTCACCCTCCCTCCCTCTCTTCCTCCTCCTCCTCCATTTTTTCCTCTTTTTCTCTCTCCTGGCAGCCATATTGTAAGATGATATATGCCACACATACCTTCCCTGTGATGATGGTTCACTCGGGTATTTTGTAACAGTGAAGAAAAATTACCTAAAGGATATGAGGCTCCCAGCCCCACATCCCTTGTCACAAGTTGTCTGTTCCTTTCTTTTCTTATCCTTCACTCACACACCCCTTGTTCTGTTCAAGTTCTGAAAAACTTTAAGAAGTATGAGGACACTATATCAAAACATAAAACAGACTGCTGAAAATGTAAACTGTGATTCAGGGGGCATCTGCTCAGGAAGCAACAGGAAAGCTGATGGAGGAAACTTCTGGGTCATAGTCACACTATCCGCTCCCCAGATTTTGTTTAGCTGCTGGTTGGAATTGTTAATAAGAAGCTCCTGCGCATTCATTTGCTTACTTTGTTCCTAATGATAGGAATAATTGACTACAATTTGATGTGGTGAAACTGCAGGGTGCCACTGGGCATATTAGCCATTTTTGGCAGACTCCCATGAAGCTCTGTGGCAGTACCTTTTGTCAGCATTTTCTCGTCCTGTTTTTCAGGGTGGCTTCACCCACTCACCCATCCCCAACACCCTGACAACTGAATGTGAAGCTTCAAAAGTCCCTTTTGAAGCCAAGGGATCTGGAATTGAGGGAAGGGAGCCATGTAGAGATAACAGAGTTCTGAGAGCAGTAGCATTACTAAGCACCCAACAAAAAATGATTTTAAATGCTCTCTGTGCCCATTACCTTTCTTATTGCCGGAACAAAATACCTGGCAATCAGTTTAGGGAGAAAAGAGTTGATTTCGCTTACATTTCCAGGTTACAGTCCATCATGGCAGGAGCTTGAGAGGGCTGTTCACTCCAGTCTGCAGTGATAAAACCCAGCTCAGCAATGAAGGCGGAGGGCTCAGCCAGCACTCTCGTCTTTAGACAGTCCAAGGACCTAGCTCGTGGGATGATGCTGTCCACAACAATGGGGAGTCCTCAACGAATCTAATCCAGAAAATTCCACGGAATCTGTTCCAGAGATTTGTTTCCATGGTGATTCTAAATCCTGTCGGGTTGACAAGCAGAGATTAACTGTCATATCTTCAATCACTGTAATAAGCAGTGTGACCAAGATGTAGGTGAGAAGGAGCAGGTATTTTTCAGTATTTGCCCAAGGTCTCCTTGACAACTCAGGATTTAATTCAGAGCTGACCCATGGTAAATCTCCACTGCCCATCTGCCTGTCTTCCTTCCTTCCTTCCTTCTCTCTCCTTTCTTATTCTTTGTCTTTACATATCTTATTCTTTTTCTTTCTCTTGCATATGTGTGTGGTTTGAGGTTGTATGTATGTCCGTATGTGTGGGGTACACATGTGTGTACAAGCATGTGGAAGTCAGAGCACAACCTCAGATATCCTCAGGAATATTGCCTACTTCTTCTTGAGAAAAGGATTCTCACTGGTCTGAAGCTTGCCAACTAGGCAAGACTGGCTAGCCAGGAAGCCTAATATTTCCTTTAACCGCAGTGTTGGGATTACAGGTGCAAAGTGTCACACCTAGTATTTTATGTGGGTACTGGAGATTAAACACATACTCTCAAGCTTGCAGGAACTTTATCCACCTAACCCTCTCCATTGCTTTTCAAGTTTTAATAAGGTCTTTAGAGAAAACATGATCAAGAGCAAACTGGTAAACAAGCACATATGAGCCATGTCAGGAAGACCCAAAGAGTAAAAACAAGAGCCCAAAGGCTTCAGAACTCATCACTCAGGAGAAGAAGGATGCAGAGATCACAGATGGACCAGAGGAGAGATTAGAAAGAACTGATGAGGGGATTTGTGGCTATTGTTGTTTTGTGTTCTCCAAATACAGAGTGGTGATAATGGAATGACTTGTCCATCAAGCAGTTTTAGCCAACTACTTATTTCATGAGCATATTGTCAGATTCAGAATAAAAGACTCTTGCTGTTTCTTGTGCCCAAAGTTTTATTTATTGCCATGGGGAGAGTGGCGGGTTTTGAAGCAGGAAGGAAGGGAAACAAAGGGGACCCTGAACCTAGAGCCAGGTTAGCATAACCACAGACATAATTGACAAAAAGCACAAAGAAGGATGTGGAGACTAAGGAAATCCATACCTATCAAAAAGAGGTTGCGGGCTAGAGAGATTGCTCAGTGGTTAAGGCACTTGCCTCCAGTGCCTAAGGCCCTGGGTTCAATTCCCCAGTACCCACATAAGCCAGACTCACAATGTGGTGGCCCTGGCCTCCTGGTCTCTCTCTCTCTCTCTCTCTCTCTCTCTCTCTCTCTCTCTCTCTCTCTCTCTCTCTCTCTCTCTCTCTCTCTCCTCTCTCTGTATCTCTCTGATTGAAAATGAATAAATAAAATATTTTTTTAAAAAAGAGGTTGCCCCATCTGGAGTCCAGCTGACAGTGGTCTTTCCTTTTCAAAAGGAACAGAATTTTTTCATTTTTTAATGTTCTTCCAATAGAACACCTTAACAGCTTGGAAGCATCCTATTGGTCATGAGTTTTTCCTTTCGACCTCAAAGGGGAAGAGCTTTCCTTCCTTCAAAAAATTATAGACACCAGTCCCAAAGCGTCTCAGGGTCTAAGATGTCCCAGGGGCCAAAGCCAAGTCCTCATTTTTCATGTATAATTTTAAATTAGGAGGAAAAAAATCAATCATTTCTAGAATGATCTGATTTGGCAAAGCAGAGCCTTGTAGCAAAAGTAATTAGTGTTAAATCTTGACAATACCAGAGAACAATAGCACTAATGAGGAATGGCTGTCACAGTGGAGGTCAAGGGTAACACTCCAACTGCAGGTTGCTGCCAAAGGCCAGCGATGGGGCATCTGAATGGCTCTGGAAATAAGGGAAGGATTGAGAGACTAAACTGTGCATAGCAGTCAGTGACTATACAGTCCAGGATGGTTCTTCATAACTTTCTCACTTCTTTGGCTGAAAGCTTGGGTACAATAGCAACTCATGGCTCTTAAAACTATCCAAAATGTTAAAGATTAATAAATAAATAAAAGTGAAAGAGTCTTCACTTAATAAACTGTGCCAGAACTGGGCATCTTGGGCTTACCTGAAGGGGCTTTGGAGTTATAGCCAGTATGTTCATGTGATATTGTTGTCCTCTGTGTCAGTCAACAGGTGCAAGCAAAATGAGTCTAAGAGGAATCTGCTTTCTGGGTAGTTAGTTCCTCCTAGCACAGGATGGAGCTGCAGCTGTTATTGATGCTCCCAGGCTGAGGCACCTCCTCACCCAGGTCATAATAAGTGAATAAGTCAGCTCTCTCATCTGGGACCATCCTGACTTCAGCAGGCACAGTCCAAGAGCCCAGGGACCTCATCAGTCCTGGAAAATAAAACAGGATAACCAACTGGTCTGGCACTTCTTCTGATCAGAGGAGGTGTGTGCATACTGCTGACCTTAAAATAATTTTTAAATTTCCTAAAGTGTACAGTTCAGTGTAGCTTTATTTAAAACTGTATCAACAAGTTTGTTGATACAACCATCACAGCTAATTTCAGAACATTCTCATCACCCACCACACCAAAATAAGTCATTTGCTGTGTGTTCCAATTCTCCCTTCCCCACTCTATGGTACCCACTATCCCTCCTTCATCTGTATAGAGTTATCTGGTGCTGGTATTCCATGTGCAATGCATAGTTTTTGATAGCTGCTTCTTTCATCTAGTGTAATTTTGTCAAGATGCATCCATGTTGTAAAATACATCACTACTTTTCTGTGGAAAAATGTATGTATCATGGTATGTATCAGTTACTTTCTCAGTGTTGGGACAAAATACCCAACTGGAAGCAGCTTAAGGAAGGGAAGGATTTGTTTTCAGCTTGTAGTTTCAAGGGGAAGTCCATCCTAAAGGTGACATCATGGCTGAAGCAGGAAGCCTCTTGTCACATAATCACATCAATAGGGAGGAAGGAGTGAGGTGAAGAATAGCAAACAGGGCTGGACTGTAACACCTCAAGAACCATTCGCCCATCCCCAAGTGGCATGCTTCTTCTGGCAAGTCTCTACCTCCCAAAGGTTCCACAATCTCCCAGAATAACACCACCCGCTGGGGATTAAGTATTCAAACACCCAAGTCTATGAAGGACATTTTATGTTCAAACCATAACATGGCCTTATTGCATTTTGTTTACCCACTTACTGGCTAGGGAACATTTGGCTAGTTTCCAGGTTTTATCTATTATTCTAAAAAATGATGCTTATGAACATTCATGTACAAGTTTTTGTGTGGATATAGGTTTCTATTTCTCTTAAGAGTTTTCTGGGAGTTGAATTTCTGAGTCATATGGCAACTCTATGGTTAACTTTTGGAAGAACCATCAAACTCTTTTCCTAAGTAACTGAAACATTCTGCATCTCACCAGTAATGCAAGAAGAAACTGAGTTGTTGGCGTCTCTAATATTTTTTATTTATCCTTCATTTTGATTATAATAGCCCTTATGTGGAACATCACTGTGATTTTGAAAAGCAGTTCTTTTACTTTTGACTTAATAGTTTATTATGATTTGTTTCATTTCAAAAACATTGGTCCATGAATACATGTAGAAATAAGTCTTCAAAAGGTCTGCAAATACAAAACATAATTTAAATATGTGTAAGTAGATAGATTGTATGAAATTTGGATCATTCAGTCACTTCCTTATTATGCTATGACAGCCAAGTAATTCTTTTTTTATTATTATCTTTATTATCCATAATTAGATACCTTGTATGAGCAAATCTGATGGTACCCCCATTTCCCTCCTCTCTGTCCCCAACCTACTGGGGTCCCTGCTTGGTGGGCATACTGGATCAGTCCATGGGGTAGGAGGTTATGAATTACACAAGAGGTAGCCAGTTTTCCCTTTTTATGTGTTGTTGCTAAGGGGGCAATGTCTCTAGATAATCTCCTGCACCATGAATGACTCTTACATTCTTTCTGCCCCTATTTCACTCAGTTTCCTGAGTCATGGTGGGTGAGTTTTAAGTCTGTTTTATAGTTGAAATCTTAAGTGTAATTCTTAACTCCCATTGGAGTGAGTCTCCTAACGCCAGCTTCTTTGCTGATCCCAACATATATACATATATATAATCTTCCATCATTTCCCTCCAGGGTTAAGATGGCTGCACAAATGGCAACTTCTAGTTCAGGATCTTCAGGATATATTTTCCCCTTCACATAGATCACTCTGCTGAGGGCTTTCAAAGGAAGTTCCAGATGAATCTAACTGAAATGAATATGGTCATCCTTTATTCCAGCCACTAATAAGTAATGAAACTCCAAATGGACCAACTCCACCTACTTACACCACAGAAACTACTCTCTGTACCAGCTGAGTCTCTGTGCACAAGCCCTCGGTAATCTGAGCCCATGCCACTATACACCAAACCTGTATGCTTGGTAAATGCTTCCTTTGTGTACATTTTGGTCATCGCACAGAATGGATTTCTGTTTCTTTTCGGTTGCTAATGTTGCACCATGTGCAGTTTTAATTCCCACTGAGAGGGCCACTCTAGCTACGGTAGTCAAAGCATGTTGAATCTAGACATGTTTATCAAATGAGCTGATTGTCGTCAGTAAAAAGCTTCAACTACATTCTACCATCTCTACTCAGAAATCCAAACACATCTGATAGGCATTTCTTGATGGGAATGCTGTTGAACGATTTTCATGTCTTTATTGGGCTATAACATTTTAGTTCCAAAGTAAGTGGTCATCTCATTGTCCCAAATGTCTTTTTGTTTTGTTTTGAATATGAATGCACATATGTTCACATATATGTGAAGATGTATTTATTGGGCTGGAGAGAATGCTCAGTGGTTAAGGCACTTGCCTCCAGTGCCTAAGGCCCTGGGTTCAATTTCCCAGTGCCCACATACGCCAGACCCACAAGGTGGTGGCCCTGGTGCTCGCTTTCTCTCTCTCTCTCTCTCTCTCTCTCTCTCTCTCTCTCTCTCTCTCTCTCTCTCTCTCTCTCTGTTTCTCTGCTTGAAAATGAATAAGTAAAATATTAAAAAAAGATGTATTTGTACATGGTGGTCAGAGATCAACATTAAAGATCTTCCTCAGTTGTTCTCTACCTTATTCATTCTTTGAGACAAGGTCTGTGTAAACTGAGAGCTCACCAATTCAGCGAGGCTAGTGGATCCCAGAGATTCCCTGCCTGTGCCTCCCTAGCTCTGGAATTACAAGCATGTACTACCATGCCCATAATTTTATATGAGTACTGGGGATTGAACTCAGATCCTCAAACTTGTGTGACAAGAACTTTACCAGTGAGCCATCTCCCCAGCCCCTGACTGTCTTGCACACATAGTGCTAGCAAGCAACCTACTTCTGGACAGAGAAAAATAGCCATCGTCCAGGTCTTCCCATATTCAAATACAGAAAAAGTCCAACATTCTTCCGTGACATCTTTCATTATCAGTCTGGGATTTGCTTCCACGCTCTTAATTCTTTTTTTCCCTACATGAACTCACCACTTCAATAGAGCTGATCAATTTATTGTCTCCTAAAATACATTAATCATAGCTCCACTGCAGATATGAAATGGAAGTAAATCTCAGTTCATAAGCTTGAGTGGAAGGAGTGTCACATATTCTCATTTTTCACTTATTGACAAGTTGTAGCCTTCAGTACTTTCCTGAAAAGCTAGTGAAAAATCCTCAATCATCTTGAGGGGTCTGCTCAATTCTGGGATAATTTCAAAGCCTCAGGGAACTTATACGTTGTCAGAACATGGTATGGGGATTTGGAGGGTAAGGCGTGACAACGATGCCTGCTGAGAGCTCTGTCCCTATTCTCATGACCCTTTCAGCACTTGTGGCTCTTACAGATGTTCCAGAAGCTTGGAAGCTTTCATCCAAGTCATAAGCTGTGTGCCTAGAATCTGCTATTGCTCAGAGCAGCCACCGTAGCCTCAGTTTTGCTGGGACCCACATTCTCCTTGTCTGGTGAGAACTCTTCTCTGCTCAACTTTGGAAAATGCTTCACACTCAGATCTAGGCAACTCTTGGAAACACTCGTGAGCATTCTTCCTCATCTGCTGCTGGCCTCTTTGGGCTCTGTGCTACCCACCTTCCTCACTGGAGTAGACTGACCTGACATACCATGTTGGAAGTAACTATGCCTTCTGTTTATATTTCCTCCTGGCTGGAAGTCCTGAACCACTTCATGTCTGTGTTAACCCCCTAGTCAGTGACCTCTGCCAGAGAAACTAGTTCACAGCTCAGGAGATCACAGGCACGCAGCATTCTGTTTCCTTTCTTGTGACATCCTTTCTTCCAGCATTCACAATGAATCCAGAGCAAAGAGGAAGAGACATTCAGCATGCTCTACTCAAAATCCTTCCTCACAGTTTCCATATGACCCAGCAATTATATTCCATAGCAATAACAAGAGAAATAAAAACACAGCCTCGTGCTAGATAAAGGAGGCTAACTTGGCTCCGGTGACTCTAGACCTCCACCTTGGCCTTCTGGGTTTGTCCCTGGAGTCTGAGTATACTCACAAAATGTACAGGAAGTCCTGTCCTAGAGTCGCAAAAGCCAACTGCACAGTCAGGAAGAAAGAAGGTAGTGGGATTAATGTCACAGAAAGAGAAGAAAGGATTCATAGAAACTAAAGGGATATGACAGCCAGTTAAGCAGGGGGACCACTGTGAGCCTCACTAAGGATGGACCCTTGCCTTGACCATGGCTGGGGGGGGGGGACCAATGTCATCACAGCCAGCTTTCTGTGAGGAACAATAACAGACCCACAGCTTACAGTAGGCATTGCTGCCTATAACCAACCTGGAGTCCAACTCAAGAGTCTCTGAAGTGGTAACATGACAGGGATCTTTGGGCATGACTGCCCCACCCAACGGGGACAGGGAGCACCCTAAAGTTTGAGGGGCTCCCCAAGCAACATGGCTTTGTGCTTCTCATTAGTTTCCTTCCTCTCACAGACAACACCTTCATGAAAAATTCTTTCCATGTCTCCTGGGTAACCATCCAGTTTTCCCTGCAGCTTGGTTTCTATTATTCCATCACAAAACAGCAGATCAGTGATTAAAAAGACCAAACTTTAGTTAGACTCCTCTGAATTTGGCTTCTGTGTCTGTACTTGGCAGCTGTTTTTGCAAGAATCTGGTGTAGTCATCCCTGCATCCCCTCGGTATGTGATCCATTTCCCCATCCCCAGCCCCTCTTGCCTATCTGAGTTCTACCTTTGATGTCTCATATTAGTAATTTTTCCATCCACTGACCCTTTTATTCTGCTCTGTGGCTATAAATCCCAAGCTCTTTACTGTATTTAGAGTTGAGCTCAACCTCTCTTCCCTATTTCAATAAAGCCAGGTAGCATCACAATAGTCTTAAATGACATCCTTCTTGCCATTTTACCCAATGTCCAGTGCCCATTTTTTTTCCCTCTCCAGACGCATCCATCTATTAAATTCTTTTCTGAAAGAGCTCTTTCTTTAAGAAACAGAGTACATGGCCCTCCAGTCTCTTCCATTTAAATAGTCTAATGACCACCATACTTCACACAGACCTTCTTCCCCACATTTTCAACTTCTCTTCTGCCTGAGGATTTGATGGCTTTGCTGATTAATGCAAATGGAAGTGACTACCCTGAGAGAATTTCATTTGGAAGTTAAGTGGAAAAGCCAATTGTGCATTATGAATCCAAAATTACTTTCATCGGGATGCCTTGGAATGGAATTATCAAGGCTTTCTTTAATTAATTTGGTTCAGAAGTTTATTGTGAGGAGTTTCTGGGATAATGCCCAGGCTCTGATAAGAAAGGCAGCCTGCTTCCATTTGAGTGTTTAAAAGCCTGGGTTTTGTCATTTTAGAGAAGTCCCCCACCCACTCAGTTACCTGGCAACTCACAAATGGGCTGGCTTCCTTGAAGGTAAGAGAAAGGAAGGCACAGGATGGCTCCCTCCCTGGTGTGCTCATCACTCATAAATGAGACTATTATGGATATATATTGAATATGAATGGCAATGGCTTTGTCAACCAACTAAAAGTGTTGAAAATTTCGGGAAAGTAACTGAATCAATAAAATGAAAGGAACTCAATAATGTGCAAGTTTTACTCTTAAGGAAGGGGAAAAACATAGTTGGGATTGAAAATCCATTTTCTTTTTTAGAAACTTTCACTTCCTAGCAGAGTGGATATTCATCAATCTGGCAACCCTACTTCCTAAACTTCCCAGCCCTTCCCCAGAGACCAGCACACAGACAAAGCAGACCTCAGGGTGGTGGAGTAGGAGCTCCACCTCTATCCAGACTGTAGTGCTGAGTCCAACTGTCTTTAAAAACACTTTGTGATTTTCAAGAATTGCTTTAATATGTCCTGTCTGTTGTGGGATTTTTTATTTTTACAATACTTCCTATAAGAAACAACTGCATGACAGGGAAGCTGTGCCAAAAAGCCAAATTCCAGTATAGTCCCTGAAGATTAAAAATAAATAAATAAATAGTAATTCCTTATCTCCCTCCCCCCCCAAAAAAAGAATATTTGAGTGTATACATTGCTTTTAAAAAGATAGTTTTCAGGCTGGAGAGATGGATCAGTGGTTAAAGGCACTTGCCTGCAAAGCCTGATGGCCTGGGTTCGATTCCCCAGGACCCACTTAAATGCAGATGCACAAAATGATGCATGTGTCTGGAGTTCCTTTGAAGTGGCACTAGGTCCTGTCACCATACCCATTCTCATTCATTTCTCTCTCTCTCTCTCTCTCTCTCTCTCTCTCTCTCTCTCTCTCTCTCCCCTCTCTCCCCTCTCTCTCTCTTGCAAATAAATAAAAATATTTTTTAAACTTTAAGACAGAATTTGATGGGTATAGCCTCTCTTTTGGCAAAAAGCTAGTGGGAGCTTCTCATTGAAGTACATGGTCTTCATTGCCATAGAATTCTGACTCCGTTCCCAATTCCAGCTATGGGTTCCTTTCATTTTTATACTCAATGAAACCTTTTGTCTTAAAGGATCTTTGCACTTAAAAAAATACTGGCTATATTATAATCCCCTTTTATCCTTGGTCTAACTTTCATTATTTTCAGTTACTCTGATAAACCATGGTAAAACACTTAAGTGAAAAATTCCAGAAATAAATCAACTCAAAATTAAAAAAAAATAGTACCTATATCTTACAACGTAAATACTTGTTTATTTTGTATATCACTTCCAATTTTAACATAAAATACTGAAATATCTACAAAGGATTTTTGTTATGATACAGATTAGAAGCAAGGTCAAGGTAGCCTTTTATCTGGTAGGTACTTAGCTAGGGACTGGCCTGTGGAAACTTGAATGCCACCTGGCCTGCTGTGGTAAGACTTGAACCTTTTGAAAGACCCTCACTTTGAGATGTCCTTTAATCTGCGGAGACCCTCCCAAGGAACAGCGAGAGACCACTTCTGCGGATGCAAACAGCAAGAGGTTTATTCAGATACACAGGTACCTGGGGCGACTTAGTCTCTGGGAGGACAAGCGCGCCCACAGGCTGGGGTGGGGGAATTTTATAGGGTGAGGAGGCAAAAGC